>VNJY01007645.1:0-63584 GCA_008042715.1 Drosophila bocki
CGATGCTACGGCTGCTACAAGCCGGTCTCTTTCGATCAATTCAGCGATATTATCGCAATTTTCGACGACAGGCCTTCGGCATCTTCGACCACCTCTGCACCAGAACGAAAACGTTGAAACCATCGTTATGCGGTGGAAATGGAAACTGTATCGGGTCCATAAACTGCACAAATTTTATTGGCAGCATGAGACTCTTTTTTGCCTTTATTGTAGTAGTACTGTAAAATATCCCTATTTTCTCTTTATTTTGCTCCATGTTTGCGACGGTATAACTCACGAACGACTATAAACAAACAACCACAAATCAAACAAATGTTAGCGCGTGAAAAGAGCTTTCCAAAAAGGTCTAGCGTAAACCGATGCGACGAATAAAACTAGAACTACACGCTTGCAAAGACACCTACCGAATATACCGCAAGACTTTTTTGACAACCTTATATTTTAAAATTTAAAAATTAATTTTTTAATTTAAGTGTATTTTTAAAATATTTTTAAATTAAAATTTAGTTTAAATATATTTTAAAATTTTATTTAAAATGTTTTAAATTTTTTAAAATGTATTTTAAAATAAAATTAATTATTATATTTTTAAATTTAATTTTATTTTTAATATAAAATAAATATATTTTAAAAATATATTTTTTATAATTTTAATTTATTTAAAAAAAAATATATTTTTAAATTTAAATTAATTTATTAATTATATTTTTAATTTTTAATTTATTTTGAACATATTTTGAAATATTAATTCATTTTAAAATAAAGTTAATTATTATATTTTTAAATTTAAATGTATTTTAAAAATATTTTTATAATTAAATGTATTTTTTAAATATTTTTAAAAAAATTTGAATTTATTAAAAAAAAAAATTTTTTTAATTTACATGAATGTATTAATTTCATTATTAAATTTTTAATTTATTTTTTAATATATTTTAAAAATTTTAATTTATTTTAAATACATAAAATATTTAAATATTTAAAATTTTAATTAAAAACATTTTTTGAAGTCTAAATTTTTGTTTGAATATATTTTACAATTGAAATTTTTTTAAAATAAATATTTATAAATTTAAATTAATTTTAAATTACCTGCGGCAGCTTCTGTGTCCTCCAACTGCACCTGCTCCAGGGCGGGCGTTAGCTCCTCCTCCACCGGCGTCTCCTCCCCCAACCTCTCCTCCGGCTTCAGCGAACTCCTGGCCTCGTGGACAACCACCTCGCCTTCCTCCTCCTCCTCCTCCTCGTGCACCACCGCCTCCTCCTCGACGACGTGCGCCTCCTCGGCAATGACGCCATTCAGCACATTGACCGCCTCCTGGGCCATATTGGCCTGTGCCTGCCTGCGTCTATGCTCCAGATCTCGCTTATAGTTCTGCGTCCACTCCACATGCTCCTTGTAATACTGGCCAACGGGTATGACAATCACCGAGATGTCATCAACGGTGGCCGCCGCCTTGCTATCCGCCAGCCGCCAGTGACCCGAATCATTGATTTTACCCCTCGCCCGAGCCACCAGCTCCTGGGCCACCATTGTATAGCGATGCTTCTCCGTGGGATATTTGGAGAGCGTCTGGAAGACGGTCCTGGCCACCGACTCATTCTCCGAGACATCCCACAGGCCATCGGTGGCCATCACCAGGACACCGTAGTCACCATCACGATTATCCTCATCGGGAATGCTTACCACCTGGGTGAGATCACGCTGCCGGACATCGGGATGGGGCGTTAGGAAGGGTTTAATCTGAATGCCCGTATTAATGGCCAGCAATTCATGATCACCAAAACCGCGCGTCACTCCCAGAGTGCCAAGCAGGCGACTCCTTTTGCCCTCACCATTCACCACCGGCATGCAGAGATCATCCCGTGTGAGCGTCTTGTATGTCCAGCCACGCATGGTGCCTTGGCGGCATAGAATCCTTTGACCCATATCCTTGATATGCGGCCGCTTGGCATACTCCATGGCCACATAATAGTTACCCATCAGGTGGGGCTTTAGTCTGGCCACATTTAGCAGGCGCTCCCTCTCCGTTTCGGGTGTGTGATCCGCTGAAAAGGGCACCGGATAGCAGCTAGCCTCCAGGGGATCCGTCTCAATTGTAGAGTCTGTCGATGATGATGATGCAGGTTTTGCTTCCTTTTGATGCCTTCGCTGGCAGAGAACCGCCCGAGAATCTCCAGCATTTGCCACATACATTTTGCCATCGATGAAGAGGGAAACGCAGGCAGTGCAGCCACCAGCATCTCGATACCGATCACTGTCCTGCGCTATCAGCGAGTCCATGTTGAAGAAGGCGCTTTCGAGAGCACCAATGATTAGCTCATCCTTGGACACCCGTCGCTGGAAGTAGATGGGATGCGGGAATGTGGGATTTAGCTTGGTGCCATCGCCACCAGCAGAGGCACCATTTCCCTCTGAAGCGGAGTCACGCGGCAGGAGGAGCTCCAGGCAATCCACTAGCTTCTCGTGCAGAATGTGATGGAACTGATGGGAGGCAGCCAGGGCGGCACCGTATCCAGCATGGCCATCGAAGATGCCAAAGTATGTGTAGGGTAGATCCGGGTGCTTGTGCTCCGGATCGGAGAGGACTTGCCTGGAAGGAGAGGAAGAGAGTGAGGGAGAAGGTTTAGTTTATAATGAAATTTTTTTTTTGGGGATTTAAGCTTTTAAAAACTACGTTTTTGGGTGTTTTTCTCCTTTTTTTGGGGGTTACAAAAACCATATATACACTTTTTTAATTTCAAAATCGATTAATCGATTTTTTTCAATTATGATATAAATCGATATTAATCAAAATCGATTTATCTCACATATTTTAAATGAAATTAAATTTTAATTAAATTAAAATGCATTTCAGTTTGTTTTAAAATTCTAGAATTCTTGTTAATCGATTCTATAATCGATTAATCGACTTTTTAAGTTATACGATAAATCGATATTAATCAGAATCGACTTAATCGAAAAGTTCTAGACGTAAGTAAACTAGTGGAAAATTTAAAAAACAAAGTTGAAAATTTTTTAATTATTATTTGAAATAATTAAATAAAAATAAAAAAAAAATAAAATAAAAACAAAATATAATAGAATTAAAATAAAAAATAATAAAACAAAAATAAAAAATATATAATAATAAATAAGAAAATAAAAAATAATAAAATATATAAAAATAAATAATAAAATAAAAATAAAAAAACTTAAAAAAAAATAAAAAAATAATAAAATAGAAAAAAAAACTTAAAATAAAAAAATAATAAAATATATAATAATAAATAATAAAATAAAAATAAAAATAAAATATATAATAAAGAATAAAGAATAAAAAATAAACATAAAAAAATAATAAAATAAAAACTATTATTAGTACCATTATTACTATGTTATTAATAATTTCTTTATTTATAAATATTATTTTTTATTAGTAAAAAATAAAAAACGTATTAATTTTCCTTTGATTACAATTATAACTATAAAAGGTCATAGCAATCAGATAAGCTCTAGAAATAAAGTGATTCATTTGCCTTGTAAAAAACTATATTTCCTGGTTCTATTGTTTATTTCTAATAGAAATGTCACTTGAAAACCTATAAAAAGCTAGACATTAATCATTTTTAATGGCCCCCAACACACAACTATATATTTTTTGTACCCTTCAACTATTGATTTTTAAAACCCAGGGAGTATCTAAAGCAACTAACTATGCTTTTGCTTTTGTTCTTTTGGGGACCCTAAGCAAAGTCTACTAAATCAAATTACTATCTGGCGACAAGTGCAAACAATCAGCATGCCAGCTCCCCTGAGATGTTTCAGCTTCCAAGAAGAACAAAAAAATAAAATAAATAAAACTCGCGAGGTTTTCAGGGTTATAGTAACCATGACGTAATCTTTAGATAAAAATGAAACCTCCAAAATAAATCTATAATCATTTTTTAAAGAAATTTAAATAATATTGCGTTTTAGAGTTGAGAATTGAGAGAGGAAATGCATCGAATGTGATTATTGTAAACAAAAAACAACATAAATAAGCTAAACAAAGCGTAATCAGTTCGATTTAAGGCATTTATTTATAGGGAAAACCAAATTCAAAGAAAATAAAATAGGCATATTTAGGTTTTATGGCTGCCATAATCAAATAAACACATTTTGTGCCATTATGACGAAACGTTTACAGTGCGATAAGCAATATTTTTATCATTAAATAGGGAACTATGCGTAGAAAAGGGGGGTTTCTAGGGATAAAAGGTAAATTTATAGAAGTTTTTTTTATTAAAAAAAATAAATAAATGAACAAGAGAATAAACATATAAATAAACCTTAAAATGAACAAAAAATAAACAACAGATAAAAACACAAAAATGTAGAAAAGAGTAAGCAATCAAGTAAATAAATAAATTAAAGTGAATGAATTATAGGATGAACAGAATGAACAAAAAAGGAAAAATAAAAATGAAATAAAAGCGGAAAAACAGTAAAAAGGAAATAACTTGACATAATACCAGCGATTTTGCAGAGTGAGCAAAGTTAATAAAATAAAGAAGAGAATAAAGGATTAAGAATGAATTATAAAATGAACAGAATGATCAAGAGAAAAGCAAGAGAAAATATAACATAAACAAAATGCAAGTAAAATTGCAGAATAAAAAAGGAGTTCATACACAAAATAAAATATAAAATAAATACATTAGTAAATAAATCATAAAATGAACCGAATGAACTAGAAAATGAAATAAAAATATAAAAGATAAGGGATAAACCCTAAACAAAACAATAAAAAGGAAATAACTTGACATAATACAAGCGATTTTTGCAGAGTGAACAAAGTTAAAAGAATAAAAAAGTGAACATAATGAATAAATGAATCACAAAATGAACAAAATGAACAACATAAATATATAATTTAACAAAATGCAAGTGAATTCGTTTCCCCAACACCAAACGAGCGACTCAGACCGAGGGGTCTGACCTCACTACTTACCGGCAGAAGGCTCCCTGATCCTCGTTCCACTCCGATTTGCCCGAATTGACGCACTCGGCATAGCCAGTGCCCCACGGCAGCAGGTTAATGTCCCGCGGCACAATAATCGGTCGAACATTGTGATCGGCCGAGGCGCGCAGCTCGTCGGGCGTGAGGAGTTGCAGGAATGGTGGTCGTGCGTAGGGAAACTTGTCCGGCATGGGTCCACCACCCCCGCTACCACCACCACCACCTCCTCCTCCACCACCAAATCGCATCCGCTGGTGGCCGCTGTGATGGTGATGGCCGCCGCTGCGCTCCCGCTCGAAGCTGCTGATGCCCGGTAGCGGTGGCAAGTCCGGTGCAATGGCCGAAATAAAACGTTCTTTAAAGTTGCTAAACATGTTTCCTGTTTTCCTTTTTGTCCTTTTTGGGGGTCCTTGGGCTTTGCTGCTGCTTCGCTCTCTCTCACTCTCTCTCTGTCTCGCTCACTCCCACTGACGTGGCGAGCTTGCGTTTATGTTGTTGTTTGCCTCCTTTAACCGCCTGCCGCTGCTGGTGTCGTTGCACTTTCCTTGAGGGAAGAGAGGTAGAGCTACGTGGTGATTATCGATCTGCCGATCTGCTAAGCTTAACTACGTTTATGTCCGAGTTGCTGGCTGATCGGCCTCAACTTAGCGGATATAGTTTTTCTTTTTTGCGTGTTTTTGCCGTTGTTAGAAAATAAATCGATTAGCAACCAGCAGTGTGGCCGTTTGGTGGAGAGCTGGAAAATACCAAAGCTGTGTAAAGTGGAAGATTTTCGATAAATACTGAAATGACGAATATAAAAATGTTGGAAATTTAAAGAAATTAAATATTAATATAAAAAAAATTAATAATGTAATAAAAATAAATAATAAAATGAAAAAATAAATAAAAATAAATATAAAAATAAAAAATAAATAACAAACAAAATATTATATATAAAATAAATATATATATTTAAAAAATAAATAATTATATAACAATAATAATATAACAAAAAACTGGAAAAATAAATTTAAAAAAATATATATATAAAAAATAGTAATAATCTACAATATATTAATATTAATAAATATATATATATTTTAAAAATAAATAATAATATAACAATAAAAATAAATAAAAATATAAAAAACTATATAAATATAAATATATATAAATATAAATAATAGTATAACAATAAAAATAAATAATAATATAACCAAAAATAATATAAAAAATATATAATTATAAAAATATATATATATATATATATAAATAATTTAAAAAAAGGAAAATTCATTAAATTAAACTCAAGTTTATTAATTTTTAACTATGTAGTTTCAAATATATTCTACATTTTCTGTATATTTTATAAATACTTTTCAGCTTTGACAAATACCAACATTAGCAGAAAATACTGCCCTTAGCCAAATAATCGGCTTATCGATTATACAGTAAAATACCAAATACTATTCTGTCTATCGATTGTACAGCAAAATACCATTAAGAAAATACTGCTTTTGGCCCAGTTCTATTGAGCAAAATACCAAATAGTTACTGGCTAATATTATTTTAGGTTTAAGTCTTGGCTAAACCGTTAGAATTTAAATTTAATTTTTGTTTATTTTGCTATTTTTATTGCAGATCCCAGCACAGCGAGCTGCGTGATGTCATTATCAAGTCAAATGCCTCGGGCATTGCCTTGGATCAGCAAAAGGTGGACCAGTACATTAAGGCCATGTCTTTAAATGGCAGCGAAAAGGTTTGATTTTTGGGATTTTTTTGAATTTTTAAGGGTTTTTAGAGGTTTTTATTGGTTTTTATTGATTTTTATTGTTTTTTTTTTTGTTTTTTATTGATTTTTACTGATTTTTCATTGATTTTTATAGATTTTTATTGACTTTTTATTGTTTTTGATTGATTTTTGATTGATTTTAATTGAGTTTTATAGATTTTTATTGATATTTATTGATTTGTATTGATTTTTTTTATTTATTGGTTTTTATTGATTTTTTATTGCATATTCTTGATTTTTCTTTATTTTTCCTGATTTTTTATTGATTTTAATTGAGTTTTATTGATTTTTTATTGATTTTAATTGATTTTTATTGATTTTTTGACTTCATAAATAGGTAAATACCGAAAAGCTAGCAGCCATGTGGATGTATGCCACTCAAATGGGCAGCCTGCCGCCACCAACAATCCGAAAATTGACGCCTCCCTCCCGGCAAATCATGCTGATACCCTCTACAGCAGGCAGTGGGGTGAGTTTTAAGGCTTAGTTTTTTTTTTTTTTTTAATTTTCTAGATAATAATTAATATTTAATTAATATTTTCACCTACCAGCTGGCACCGCCGCCACCCACACGAATGCCACCACAGCCACCGCCACCTGGCTCGGGACCTGGATTATTACTCCCTGTGCCGCCGCCTTTGATGCCGGCTCAGTATCGGGGCATGACCCTGCCTTATATACGAGCTGGACCACCGGGAGCCCCTCCTGGATTGATCTATGCCCATCCGGGCAGCTTGAGCGGCACCTATCGCACCCACAAGAGCACCAAGTCGGCGGAGATGAATGGCCAAAGGCGACGTCGGCGTGCGGGCAAATCGGATGCCAATCGTCGGCAGCGTCGCAAATCGGAGGCGGATGTCCTGGATGGCGAGGGAGCACCGAATTTCCAATATACCGGACTGGATCGGGCCATAGCCGATAGCTTCTTGGCGCGCCAGGAGCAGTCGCAGGCGGGCAGCAGTCATGTGGATTATTCGTCGTCCGCCTCCTCGGAGCTGTACGGTGGGCAGAGGTCCTCCTCCAAGACCAAGATTGTCTGCAGGGATGTGGTCATGTAAAATGGGGGGGTGGGAAAAGTCGAAGATCAAGTCCAAGTCGCTTTTTTAAAGTCCAACGAACTAAACCTTCTCCTCTTACAGCTTTTGTACATAAATCTTTTCCTAAAAAAAAAAATAACAAACATAAAAGTTCTCTGGATTTGCTTCTTTTTTTTTTTTGAGTCCCCTGTCAAAAAATGTATTTTCTATTACTACTTTTATTTTTATTTTTATTTCTATTTCTATTCCTATTTTAATTTTTATTTCTATTTTTATTTTTATTCCCAAATGAATATTAATTGTAAGACATTTATATATATGAATCGAATAAAGTTGTATTAAAAATATTATAATCATATTTTTTAATTGAGTTTTTGAAATTAAATAAATACAGATGAAAGTTTTTAGTGGGTAAATAAATTAATCTAGTTTATTTAGCTGCTCTTTCTTTAATTGTTTGCTTATTGTTCATTCTTTAGTTCATTTTGTAAGCCATGTTTATCCCTGTATTGTTCATTTTGTTGTTCATTCTGTTGTACCCTCTGATATTCATTCTGTTGCCCACTGTTGTATTTTTTTTTTTTGTTATTTACCCTGATGTTCTATTTGTTACTCAAACTGTTCATTCTGTTGTTTACTCTTTAAACTCTTGTGTTCACTTTGTTGTTACACTCTGTTCACTTTTACAAGAATTAATTTTAAATTGATTAATATTTAAAAATATGGCCCCACAAAATTATATTTTTAAATAATCTCCCAAATATATTTTTTTTAAATTTTATTAAAAAACATTAGGTATTTTTTTTAGATAGCCTTTATATAAAAGTAGTACAGTTTACGTCATATTTCAGCTGCTCTGCACAACCAGTACTGCTCTCATGGGTAGTGCTTCTATAAAATCTGTAGAAAATGATTAGTTAGCCTTAGGGAAACCCTTGGGAATCCCTTGGTAATCCCCTAGAAATCCTCATCGCTGTGATGCTCCGCCTTATTGGCCGTTTTTGGGCGCAGCGGCAGTTCGCCGGTTAATTTTGAAATGCTGATGTCGTCAATAGAGTTGAGATCAACTGGGGGAGGGTATAAATATAAAAATAATATTAATATACATATATTTTTTAATATATTATGTATATACATTTTTTAAAATTTATTTTAAAATATTTAAAATGTAATAAAATATATAATTATTATATTTTAAATATTTATGATATGAATGAATGCATTTTTTATAATTATTTTATATATTAACAATTTGTCCTATACTTTTAATAGATATTTTTCAATTTTATTTTTTATAGATTTTTTTTTGATTTTCTATATTTATATTAAAACAATTTTTTTTTATTGTTTTTATATCATTTTTAATATTTAATTTTTATACATTTTTTAAATTTATGTTTTATATGTTTGATTATATTAAATGAATATATTTATATTTTAAATGTTATGTTCTATTTATTTTTTTTTTATAAATTTTATATATTTATTTTACATATTTATATTTTAAATATTTTTTGTATATAATTATTTATCTTTATTTTATAATTTTTGTTATAATTATTTTTTTTTATATATTTATATTGTTTTTTATTTTTTTCTTTTTAAATCGATTTTTTATAAATTTTTTATATTCATTTTATATATTTTTAAAATATATTTTTGTATATATATTTTTATATATATATTTTTTATATTTGTTTTGTATTTATATTTTTTTTATGATTATTTAAAATTTTTTTTTTATATTTATTTTGTATATTAATTTTTATGCATTTTTTTTTTATTATTTATTTTATTTGATTTATTTGTTTATATATATTTTTTTATATATTTGTTTATATATATTTTTTTATATATTTTTTTTTTTATTACTAATAAAACTCACATTCATCATCGCCTGCTGCCAATGCCATATTGCTCATCCCACTGATGCCACTTATGCCGCTGATGCCGCTCATCCCGCTCATCCCCATGATCTCGCCCACATCCAGTTCGCTGTCGGAGCTGCCGAAGCTGCTGTCATCGTCCCGGGAGTTGAGCATGCTGCTGCCAGGACCATTGCGTCCATTGCGTCCATTTCGGCCAGTACCGGCAGCTCCTCCGCCAGCTTCTGCTCCAGCGCCTGCTCCTCCTGCTCCCCTCCTAGAGGCTCTGGCTGCCCGGGCATCTTCAGCTCCAGCTGGTGTCCTGCCTAAGGAAAAAAATATTTAAATATTTAAAAATATATTTTTAAAAAGGAAAAGCCTCCTTTTTCCTACCTCCAGTTGCTCCCTTCCTGCTCCTGCCCGTTGTGGGTCTTATCCTGGAGGTGGCCGTGCCAGGACGCTTGCCCTGAGCCACTCCATTCTGCTGCAGCAGCAGCAACTTGTCCTCATCTCGGATATCAGGGATTTCCGAATCCAAACCAAAGACACTGCGTCCATTGACCACCATGTCCAGGCGACTGGAGACATCCTCTACACCACCAACACCACCCACCTCATCCTCCTCATCATCCAGATCATCATCATCGCCATCGTCCCCATCGCCATCCTCATCATCATCGTCCTCGATGAGTCCCTCGGGTATAAATGGCATCGAACTCTCCGCTGGCTTCTGCAAAACCGGCGAGGCAATGGGCGTGGTCCTTTTAGTTCTCATTTCCAGCTGAGATCTCAGAGCATCGCGGACATGGAGACGCAGAAAATAACGCTGGAAAAGCTGCTGCAACTCCTTTTCACACTCTTCGAACTCGGCCATGTGAGCCGGTCGGATGCGATGCAGTGCCTCCAGTCGTTGACGTGTCCTCTCCAGCTCCGCCCGCCTTCGCTGAAGCTTGGACCCTAGGGCATTCAACTCCACCTTGGCCGCCTCCAGTTGAGACCGACTGGTTTGCAAACGCAACTGGCTGGCCTGAATGGCATTCTTCAAGGTTCGTTCAACACTGAGCAATTCCAAAGGTCGCTGGGCCTGGGCCAGACGCTGCTCCTTGTGCTGCAGCTCCTTGGAGAGGAGATCGTGTAGCGTGGCGCCGCGTTGGGTGAGATCTGTGGCCAGTTCGCGGGCACGACGCAGTTCCTCCATTTTATCACCAATATCCACGGGATTGAGGCTACGATATTGATCGCGTTGGTGTTGCTCTTGGTCATCCTGGTCCCCGGAGGGTCCGGCTGGGTCCTCCACTTGGCCAGTGCCTGGTGCCGTCAGCAGGCGTGTGATTTTTTGCAGCTCCTGTGCCGTTACAGCTGCGGCAGCATAAAGCTTGCGGGGATTCAAGCGAATGGCTGCTTTGGTCACAAAAAATTCAGTGGCCGAGCGGATTAGGTGGATGCGCTGCTCCTCGGTGTCCACGCCGCCGGGTAGTGTGGAGCCGGGCTCCATGAGCCCGGATAGCCATTGGAGCAGCTCGGCCACGATGTGGAAACTGGCCAGGCTGCCGTGGGGATTGGCCAGAGCTTGGAGGGGGAAAATCCGTGGAAAGCCCAGCAATTTGAGCTGCTCGCCGAGATCTAGGGGGGAGAGAATGTTACTTGGGGTCTACTTAGGGGGACTTCTCTTCCCGCACTCACCTCGCACATCCTTGAAGGACATTCCTGGAACACTGGGCTGCTCAGCTGCTCGCCTGCAAATGCATTTTCCGCCGCCGTCATTTGTTGTGGTCGCTTGGCTTGGTCTTTGTTTGCGCCAACGGAGTCCAAGGGGAAGGTTGCCCCGGCAACGGCCAGTGCACTGAGACAAAACTTGGGTAAGGTGGTATTTTCTATAATTTAGGAAATTTAATTTTCAAATAAATAATAATATTTCTATTTAATAAAGAAAACAAACAATAAATAAAATACAATAAAATAAAAAATAAAATAATTAAAATTAAATAATTTAAAATAAATGAATAATACAAATATAATAAATAAATTATACATAAATAATACATAAATAAATAATAAATATATAATTAATAAACAAATAAATAAAAAAAAGCAATTAAAAAATATTTTATAATTTAATTAAAATTATAAATATAAACAAATGCTAAAACACAAAATAATGTAAACTTTCATAAACTAAACACATTACGTATTTTATATACAGTTTTGCAGCCACAGTTTTGCATTCCCTTTATTGGATCGTGGTTCTCGGATAATTTAGTTATGCCACACGTTCGTTGGCGCTCCTAATATCGGCCACAAGCTCAAAGAGAGCGTGGATGACTCTCTCGCCGCTCTCAGCTTGCCGTTTATTTCGCTGTCCTCCGCCATTCTCTCCATTTCGCACGCGCAACTTTGTTTCGATCGGTCGGAAAAAAACGCGGCTCCTGTGAAAACGCAGGAAAAACGGTGAAAAACGTTGAAAAACGTTCGGGAAAAACGGGAAAACGTCGTCCCGTCGGGAAAACTAGCCCTCCGGAGGGATCGGTAGCGGTTAATCGCGTGAAAATCCGTGTTAAGGCCGGAACAAAAATCTGCGGTCGGGCTGCGCAGCCAATAAGTGCCGGTTATTGGTGTGCCAGTGCCAAAAAAGTGAAATGGAGTTGCGATTTACAAAGGAATTTACAAAACGCAGAGTGAGTACAGTCATACATTGTACATTGCTTTTTTTCTATCTTATTTAGTTTTTTATTGGCTTTCTCTCCGTTTTCGCGCATATTTGCCCATTTTCTTATGCACCGTTATTTGGCACATGCACACGCAGAGCAAAGCTAAGGATATTTGTGTACGTGTTGCGGCTCACACATATCCAAATATCATTTGCTCTGCTCTCTCTCTCTCTCTCTCTCTCTCTCTCGCTCTCAACGCTTTACTGCTGCCTTGGCTTTTTTGTGTTAGGCTTTGTATTTCTGATTCTTGCGCATGCAACAAAATGTAAAAGCAAACGAAAGGAAACCTCTCTCACGGCAGCTAGATCCCAGAATACGATCCACATTTGTGGATTGCTAGTGGCATGCGCAATCGAATTAGAAAATAACTCCTACGCTGCGTTGCAAACTTCTAACTAAAATTATAAAAATACTTTGCAAGGATATAAATATAAAAATTTATAAATATATTAATACAATAATATAAATATAAATATAAATAAATATATAATATAATTTATTAATATATAAATATTAATATATAATTTTAAACTTTAAAATTAAATTTAGAATTTGTAAACTTATTTTAAAATTCCTATAAATATTCTCTCAGTGTTCCCCTGCCAATTGTGACTAATTTCCCTTCGATTTGCTTTGGTCAGCCATACACACACAGTTCACCTAGACAACGGTTGCGGGGCTGGTTTTTCCATCACTTTTCTTCCCCCACTTTTCGGAAAATTCTGAGATGGGGCAGGATCTATGTTTTTTTGTTGTAGTTATTTTCTTTTAGAGGTTTACAGGATACTGGCGAGCTAACCTGTTGCCTGCGTTGGTCATGTAATTAAAACTAGCCAAGTTTCGCTTGATTTTTCCTCTACTCCATTTTCTTGGCTGCTTTTGACAAGGCCTAGATTTTTATCTAATTTCCGCTGACAGATTTTCCTTGTGTGTCTGACATATTTTAATCTGCGAAAATCAATTAATCCAAGTTTCCGGTGATTAATTTGCTTTGGCGAAGCGCAAATATTTAAGTTTTTTATTTTAAAAAGCTAGAACTTCACTTTTATAACCTCTATTTATTTTACTTAAAATTGTATATATTTTTTTTTGTTAATTTGAAGAATGAGAATTAGCTCAGCTATAAAAATGACTTTAAATTATTTAAATTATTTTAAAATTAATTTAAAATGCCAAAACAAGCCCAAAGCATAAAGTAATTTTAGCTTTTAAAAAATTCTAAAAAAGTTATGTTTTAAAAATTTATTTAAAATATTCTACAGGCTTAGAAATATTCTGGGTAGGCCTGGGAATTGCCTTTAAATTATTTAAATTATTTTAAAATTAATTTAAAATGCCAAAACAAGCCCAAAGTTTAAAGTAATTTTAACTTTTAAAAAATTCTAAAAAAGTTATGTTTTAAAAATTTATTTAAAATATTCTACAGGCTTAGAAATATTCTGGGTAGGCCTGGGAATTTCCTGATCTCAGAAACTCTTTTGACATTTAGAAATTGTTTTTGTAAAAAAAAAGGCTTTCTTAAACAAATAATTGAACAAAACAAATTTTAAAAAATCTTCCAAACAAAAAAAAATCTTCCAAAAGGGAAAAAATCTTCCCAAAACTTAATTTTTCTAAAAAGAAAAAAAACTCCTTAATCCCTTGAAAATGGCTCCAAGGAAACGCATTTCGCGGATTCCCCCACGTGCTGTGGTCCCGGCAGTGGAGACTATCGATGGATCTGGTCGTTCCATTGGCATCCAGACGGATCCCGAGCTCAACAATCAGTTTGCTGCCCCTCAACCGACCAAGCGCCAAAAGATTCTGGAGAAGATCAAGCAGCTGAACAAGTCCAAGCAACCGGATATGGCTTCCACATCGCGCTCCTCCTCCTTCTCCTCATCGTCGTTTTCGCTGCTCACAGCTATGGATCTTTATCCCAAGGCCTTTGTGCCTGGCAACAATGAGAAGGCCTGCCAGGTGAAGGAGTCCGAGTTGGACGCCAAGCCGTTCCGCCCCAGATCGGACTTTGCCATCAAAATGAAACGTCTCAAGACCGAGGTGGACCGTCGACGTACAGAGTCCATTATCTGGGACATTGAACGTTTGGCCACTTTGGATGATCAGATTAACCATGATCCGCCGCCACGCTGGTCAGCCGCCAGTGAGATGTGGTTGGAAGTGGATAAGCTGGAGACACGTATTGAGTCCTTTTCCCAGGAGGCGGAGCGCATGTGTACCTCCCTCAAGAGTAACATTAACTAAGCGAGGGTAAAAGCAATGTAAACTTGGTCAAAGGTGTACAACAAAAAAAAAAAAAATACATTCGTATGCCGAAAAACTTCAGTTTATTAATTATATAATATTATTTATAAATAAATCAATTATAAATTTTATTTTTTTTTTATTATTATTTTAATGAATTAATTGAATTATTTATTGTTTTTATTTAATGTTTATTAATAATTTTTTAAGAAATATGTTTATATATAGTTTTTTGTATATTTATTTTATATTAATTATTTTTTTATAAAATTATTTATGTATTATTCAATGAATTAATTTAATTATTAATTGTTTATTAATTATTTTTTTTAGAAATATTTTTTAATATATTAAGTATTAATTTTTATTCTTTTTTAATAATTTATTTATTTTTTATTCAACTAATTCATTTAATTATTAAATTTTTTTATAAAGAAATAAGTTTATATATTTTTTTTGTTATATATATATATATATATATATTTTTGTATTATTTTATTATTTTATATTCAATTATTTGAATTATTAATGGTTTTTGTTATTTTTTAAGAAATATGTTTATATTTTATTTTGTTTTATATATTTCTTTTATAATATTAATTATTAAGTATTTTATAATTTTTTTATTCACTTTCATTAATGGAGTTTCTTATGTTTTAATTATTTAACTAGTTTTTGAAATAATTTCAAATTTATTAAATAATTTATATTAATTTTGTAAGTATTAGTTAGCTCTTAAAGATTTACATATATTATTATTTTCTATATATTTTCCCAGGATTTATTCAATTTTCCCAGCCAGCTCTCTCTCTCTCTCTCTCAAGAAGAGCATATAAATTCCCAGATAAAAGGCCTTGATTTATGGGCAAAGGCATACGATTCGTAAGGATATTCTTCCTAGGGTCCTCCTCTGGCTTTTAATTGCAATTCAAGTGGTGTGAATCGCTTGTTACCATATGAATGCCCCTGACTCGCGGCGATGACAGCCACTCACATGGGATCCTTGGGTACTGGCCAGGCACTTGGTGTGTGTGCTTGGCCTCTGGTCCTGGGTCCTTGGTCCTTGGTCCTTGGTCCTTAGTCCCTGGTCCTGGGTACTCTTCAGAGCTGCCTTGGCCCCATGCTTAATCAGTTGACAGGCAACTCGTTGCCTGCTGAGCCACGCCCCTATAGCCACACCCACACTTACTCCCACTACCCCCTCCCCCCCCCCATTTCCATTTCCATTCACATGGCCGGGCACATCTTGCCGGGCTTTTGGCCATGCGTGAGTCTTTGTGCATATTTAAGCAGCAAGGTGGCGGCGAGTCCTCGGGTAGCACAAGGATGTGCCGGATCCCATGCCCGAACCTCAGCCATCCATGTCAGTTGGCCTGCATTTGACGAATTTTCACGCGTCACGCATTTGCAGTGACCTCAAGGCTCAAAGGCTTCCTTCCTTCGCACAGCCCATCATCACATGTCACGGTCGCCCAGGCCCTTGTTTACACCGTCATATAATTAGCTTTATAAATTGGAAATTGGTATTAGGTGAGTGGGTGATTTTGTGGAGATTTTAGTGTGGGTTTTTAATTTAATATTAAATGTTAATTTAGTTTTAAGAATTTTATTTGGATTTTAAGTATTAAAAATATTTATAGATTATTATTATTATTCTATAAATATAAAAAAATAAAGATAGAGTATATCAAATAATAATTATTATTTATAAATTAATAATAAATATATAAATACTTAAATAATATAATATAATTTATTAATAAATCATTTTAAAATTAAAATATAAATGATATAAAGTTCAATTTCTTTATTTTTCCAGTAAAGAAAATATTTACTCAAAATAAATAAATAAAAATATTATATCTATTTTTAAAATAGTTTAATTTTATTTTTAAATAAAACTGAAAGCTAAATATATAATCTTAACCTCCAATTTCTCTGTAAATTCCAAATTAAAAATAATTTTTTAATTTATGTTTAGACACTTAATTAATTATAATTATTATTATTCATATATTATTATTTTTTTATTTAATTCTTCATTTTTGTGGCATAAACCTGCGGCGAGTGTGTGTGTGAATGATATGCGAAGGAGGTTGGCTAGACTCGTATCCCCCCTTACCTCCGTTTCGGGGTAGCCTGCGTGATGTTTTGGTGTTTATACAGCGGGGGACTGAGGGGTTGTGGGGCTATGGGGGCGCCGGCGTTGCCAACACCAACGCCTGGCAGATGCGAAGGCATCTTAGTTGGTTCTATCAACTCCATTGGCCTCGTCATTTGGTGGCCGGCGTCGGCTTGCATGTACTTATGTCAACATGTGCATATATTTGCATTGCCCCCGGGGTGTCGTCGCACTGTCCGACTGCGCTTTTCCCGCATTTTCCGAATCGTGATGCTCAACTGGGGTTTTTCCAGATGAAGCTGGGTGTTCAAAATATTTATGTATACATTTTGATATTAAATGAGTTTCCTATAAATTTTGATATATTCCTAATTTATCGATATTTAAGAAATATTTTATTCTTTTTAAATATGTGTAATTCATCAATATTCTTTTTAATCTATAAAAAATATCCCTAATAAATTTTTAATGCTTATTGTTTGATATAAATAAATATATATTATCGATAAATAATTGATAAATCAATATTAAATTCTATTTAAAGGTTGAAATTGTATGCTCATAAGGTTAAGATACCTTAACAAACTTTTTCTTTCGATATACATCCAATATATACATAGATATTTTACCGTTTCGATATCGTATCGATATTTTTTTTTTTTAATAAATAGGAAATTATCAAGGATTTTGTTTAAAAGAAATGTAAGAAATATTAAAAAAAAATACAAATAAATTAAATAACATTTATTTGATATATTTTATAGATAAAATCGATATAATTATAATTAAATTCGATATTTTTCGATATAAAATTTCCAGAAATTAAAGTTTAAAATATTGTTGATACAATATTGATATATTTATTATATCATATCAAAAGCACCTCGATATGCATCCCTAGACAGCACTGAGATGTGTGAGGCATGGCAGATGTGTGTTTTTGGGAAGTGTGTGTGTGTGTGCGTGTTGTGCGAAAGTGGGTTTTGTGGGCGATGGCGTTGGCCCACTTGCAATGCGCTAAACATCCGCTGACGTTCTTCCGTAGCCAGAGCCAATCTGCATCAGACTACAAACAGGCATTGAGTCACGCATACCGGCACAAAGGGGTTAAGCGGGGGCCCCGAAAAGGGGTTAAGTTGGTGCAACAGCAAAACAATGAATGAAACTGGAAAGGTTATTTGCATTAACCTCGGAGATCAACAGATTTAATTTTGAAATAATAAACATTATACTCCCTTCCTCATTAATTTGTTTAAATCATTTAAAATTGAGGTAAATATTAAATATTTACACACACGTTGCCTTAAAATGTTTATTCACTTTCCCGCACAGATACACAGCTGAATGGAATTCATTTGGTTTGGTGTTTTTGGTGAAATATTCGCAGTAAATGGCCATGTGTTTAGCATGATAACACATTTCGAATGGCCTTGCTTATTTAATTTAATTTAATTTGAATGCCAGCCCGTAGTCAGCGGTGGGTTAGCACGAATGTCCTGTCATTAGCAGGCGCGCTTGATCCTCCTTTGTGGTTTTTCCTGGTGGGGGAGGTAATCCATTGTGCGTATGTGTGTGTGGGGAAATTGTTGTTGTTTTTAGTCGCATCCATGTTTATTGTCAAATCAATGCTGCATAAATAAATATTTCGCGTTAGCATTTGCCAAGCTCGCTCTCTTTCTCTGTTATTTAACTTTTTTTTTGTTTTAGGCCTCGAATTGTGTAAAACGGCCTATAAATTAGGTTTTCTGAGCGACTACAATTGGTAATTAGGTCTAAGTACTAGCTGGTTAAAATATAACGGGGGCTTTAGGCTGTCTTTGTGATATCGAAATTATCGAAAATTTAAAAATACTAAAGTATTTAAATATAAATTAAATATAAATATATCGAATTTTTCGAAAATTTAAAAATACTAATGTATTTAAATATAAATTAAATATAAATATATCGAAATTATCGAAAATTTTAAAATACTAAAGTTGTTTTAAATATAACGGGGCTTTAGTCTATCTTAGTGATATCGAAATTATCGAAAATTTATCGATAAAGATTGTTTTAGTCATTTTGATGCCTAGCTTTGAAATGTTAATATGGTAAAAATATATATTAAATATTAAAAATTTAAAAATAATTTATTTTGGGACTTTATATCTTATAAAAAATATATATATTTTATAAATTTCACAGATCCATAAATAAATTGACATAAACATCAAGGCAATACTATTTTGAACTTGTTTTAAATATTTACTTTATTATTTTGAAGCCTTATTGTGCGTATTATATACAATTTTTAAAAATATAAATAGGTAGCTATTTTTTTATTTTTTGTATGTATTTTTATATTCAACAATTTTTCGATTTATTTTCTAAATCTGTCTATTCAGCGTAAAATATTTATAGCTTTTTCAGTTGCCCTTTTTTTATATATATTTTCCGGGCTTAACTGTTTCGATTGCCAACGAGACAGAGAGAGAGAGGGTTGAGTTTTTCGTTTACAAAACGATTTGCATTGGTAATGAATAATAAAACTAAAACTAAACCCTCAAATTCCGCATTTCCCTCTGTATCGATGGCAATTTGTCAAAAAGCAAAAACTGAATTTTATGCCAAAAACCTGGAATTGTAAATATAAATATATATAAAGTATATATACATGTGTGTAAATATTTAAATATGGTTCAGACTTTGTTTTAAAATATTTATTAAAATATTTCTGTACTTAAATTTCTTTATTTAAATTTCCTTAAATTATAAACAAAATTTTATTTAAATATATTTCAGTCCTTATTTAAATATTTATATTTATAAATATATTTCTTTGCTTAAATATTCTTAAATTATACACAAATTTTTAATAAAAAAAATCTACCTGGGTAATTGTAATTTTCCCCTACCAATTTTCCATTTCCACTTTCCATTTTGGTTAGTTTTCCATATTTTTTTTTGTGCTGTTTCCCTTTTTAATTATTATTTTCCAGCTCGTGTTCAATTGTAATTTGCATTTTCAATTAGACCAGGTGTGGGTTGGGAAAATGTGTGGAAAATTTGATTTACAAATATTATTTTTTGCTGAAGGGAAGGGGGAAGGTGGGGTTTAGATTTTTGCAATTAAATCAATAAATCGAAGCCATGGCTTTTGAGCTTTTTTAAATACACAAAAAGATATAAATGAATCTTTAAGTGATATTAAAATATTAGCCTGCTTTCCTTTCAAGGCAATCAAATGGCATTTAACCCCCAAACACCCCACACACACACCCCCCCCTAGAAATGCCAAGTCAATTACAAATGCCGCCTTGACGCCGCGTTTTGAATGCATTAATATCCCATTTCCGACTTTAAAGGATGAAAATTTAAAGCGATTTGGTTGAGATGCTGATGGCGCAAATCTGTCACAATTAATGCCGCCCCCCTCATTCCCCCCCCCCCGAAGGACTTTTCCCTCACGAATCACGCTTGAGGAGGCCCAAGGATACCCCAGATGTTGGCTCATTTACACCGGAAGTTCCTGGCTGAAGGGAAATCACGGGATTTGTCTCTGAAGCGTGGCAAAAAGTTGAAGTCTAAAGCCCTGAGCAGTGTTGTTGTTGTCACAAAGCTAGCTTAAAATTTAAAAAATATAAAAAATATACTAAAAAATAAGTAAATAAATAAATAAAATTTAAAAATATATAAAATAAAATATAAATATAGAAAGTTAAATATTTTAAAATGGTGACAACACTGTTATTGCCGGAATGGGGACCATTAAATCCATGTTAATCGATTTTCTGTTGCTTTACGGAGGCAGGGGGCGGTTGGGGGGATGTGCCTCTTTTCCCTAAATCTGAGCTGTTGCTGCTGGCAGGACTCCGTTCCATCTCCATTTCCACAAAGAAAAGTAGAAAATAACCAGGATACCCACACCAAGTGGGCGTGGCTGTACTTAAAAGGCAATTGTTAATCGTCTTAGAAATATATATGTGGATAAACAAGAGAAGAATTTAGAATTAAAAGGAAATATAATAAATAAAATGCTTTTTAGATAAAAAAAAACTATATAAAATATCTAATATAATATAAACTCTAAATATATATGCATCCTAAAAAACAAACAAAATAATGAAAACTTTCATAAACTAAACACCCATTATGTATTCTATTTACAGTTTTGCAGTCACAGTTTTGCATTTCCTGCATTACGGATCGTGGTTCAAGACAAACCACCGATAATGGGATCCATTTTACTTCTCGTCGGACGCCGTGCCTTCGTTGGCCCTTCGGCCACAAGCTCAAAGAGAGTGCGGAGGACTCTCTCGCCGCTCTCAGCTTGCCGTTTATTTCGCCGTCCTGCAGTCTGCAGAATTCCGCCATTCTCTCTCCATTTCGCACGCGCAACTCACTTTGATCGGTCGGAAAACACGCGGCTCCTGTGAAAACGCAGGAAAAACGTAGAAAAACGTTCGGAAAATCGGGAAAACGTCGTCCCGTCGAGAAAACTAGCCCTCCGGAGGGATCGGTAGCGGTTAATCGCGTGAAAATCCGTGTTAAAGCCGGAAAAAATCTGCGGTCGGGCTGCGCAGCCAATAAGTGCCGGTTATTGGTGTGCCAGTGCCAAAAAAGTGAAATGGTATTTCGAATTACAGAGGAGTTTACAAAATGCAAAGTTAGTACAGTCATACAATGCTTTTTTCCTATACCATTTAGTTTTTTATTGGCTTTCTCTCCGTTTTCGCGCATATTTGCCCATTTTCTTATGCACCGTTATTTGGCGCATGCACACGCAGAGCAAAACAAATGATATTTGTATTTGTGTTGTGGCTCACACATATCCAAATATCATTTGCTTTGCTCTCTCTCTCTCTCGCTCTCAGTTCTTTGCTGCTGCCTTGGCTTTTTCGTATTAGGCTTTGTGTTTCTGATTCTTGCGCTTGCAACAAAATGTAAAAGCAAACGAAAGGAAACCTCTCTCACGGCAGCTAGATCCCAGAATACGATCCACATTTGTGGATTGCAAGTGGCATGCGCAATCGAATTGGAAATTACTCCTTCGCTGCGTTGCAAACTTCTGACCGAATATATAAATAGTATATATATATTTATATCTGTATATTTATTTATTTACATATATACAATTATATATATTTATTTATTTACATATATATATATTTATATATATTTATTTATTTACATATATAAATATTTATATATATTTATTTATTTACATATATATATATACATATATTTATATATACCAAGTCCCTTGGAAATCTTCCTTTTTTGTTGCCTTTTCCCTTTGACAAACTTAAAGTTGGGAAACCCAATTTAATTGCTATGTAAATTGCGTAACTGTTGCAAACTGACAAATATGAGAGCACACCACACACACACATAAACACACTCATTTCTGCCACTTTCTTTGGCTTTCTCTCACCTCTTTTTGGGATTTTTCTCTTTTTTTTATGTTCTTGCTCAACCGCAATGTCACGTGCCAGTGTGTGTGTGTATTTGCAAAGGGGGCGTGACAAAAGGCAACGGGTTAATTGTTAAGCGGCGTGTGACTTTTCCAGCCACAACACTCAAGCCGCTCACATATACATATATACATAAGCACAGCCGGAAAA
Source organism: Drosophila bocki (assembly GCA_008042715.1). Taxonomy (NCBI): domain Eukaryota; kingdom Metazoa; phylum Arthropoda; class Insecta; order Diptera; family Drosophilidae; genus Drosophila; species Drosophila bocki. The sequence continues at coordinate 22,339 of VNJY01007645.1, forward strand.
TGCCACACGAATATGATGTCAAGAGCGTAATTATTGAATTACTTGACACACACACACACACACACACACACATTTTTAAAAAATGGGGTGGGGAATATATTTAAAAAAAAATAAAACGAATTTTCTATATACACTTCCTTAGATTTATATTAAAAATGTGAAGATTATATTAAGTTAAACAATACTAACATATAAATAAAATAATTAAACATATAATAAAATATTAACTTCATTTAAGAAAATAATAAAATAGGAAATATCAGGAAAATATAACCATAAAACTATCTAAAATAATCAAACTTAAATAAAAATTAAAGTTAAAAATTAAATCAAATAATTTTAAAATTAAATTAAAATTTTTTAATAAAATAAAATAAATTATTTTAATAAAAAATATTTTATGAAAATCTAAAAATATTTTTTTATTCATTTTTTCTTATAATTAAAAAAAAAATTATAAAAATAAAACTAAACATAAATAATATTTAAATCACAGTACAAATAAAAAAAACTATATATAAACTATATTTTATAAAGTCCTTACAAAATGTTGACCAAAAATTAGAATCCTCAAAAAAATAAAAAAGTAAAAGACAGGGAAGAAAGTGGGGAAAAGGATGTGGGGTCGTTAAAAAGTCAGATGGCACATGTAGAGACTTGGTAATATTATGCAATATAAAGTGGCAACTTGTAAATGTGTAAAAATGGCTGTTACAACGGTAAATGCATGTCTGTGTGTGTGTGCGTGTGTGTATTTGTATCTGTGTGCAAGTATAACAAAAAACCAAAACACGGCCATCCGGTTACCTGACACCAACAAGCAGCAGCAGCAGCAGCAGCTTCGCCGGTAATGGTAACGGTAACTGGCACGTCCGTGGGCGTCTATAGCCACGCCTCCTCTCTTCACACACACACACACGCATAGCACACACACAGAGACAGTTGCCCGACCGCTCTGAGCATTCGTTTATGCGGTTAAAGTAGTGGCAAAAGTAGTAGCCACCAGGAAAAAAAACAGAGAGTAGCAGACGAGTCACAGCATTCAGCATTTCAACAAGCCACATAGACTGCTAGAAAATTTGTGTAATATAATTAAATAATTATAATTATTTTATATGTATTTATAAACTAAAAGATAAATATTTTGTGTGTATTTATAAGCTGTAGGAGTCTTAAATAATTATTATTAAAAATTATAAGATTTTTTGTATTAATTTTTTTCATGAATTTAAAAATTAAAATAAATAATATTATTCATGGATTTAAATAAACAAGGACCCTATACTAATTCTTATATTTTAATTTAACAATTATTTAACAAATTTTAAATTCAAGATTGAATTTAAAAATTTAAAAAACCTTTTAATAAATATTTTTCATGAACTTAAAAATAATTATCTTATTAAAATATTTATAATTTAATATTAAAATATTTTGTATTAATTTTTATTATTTTTTATTATTTAATTATTGTTTTATTTTTATTATTTGATTTTTATTATTTTATTTTTATTATTTTATTTTTATTATTTTGTTATTATTATTTTATTTTTATTATTTTTATTTATTATATTTTTATATTTATTTTTATTTTATTTTTTTCTGCAGTGTATGCTTTCCCTACTCCTCTTTCCATATGTGCGCGAATGTGTGTGAGTGTGTGTGGGCGCGTGCCTTTTGGCATCCATGTGGTAACACAGACACATGCAAACACACACGCGCAAGCTGCTCGCATATGCATAGAAAGAAATGTTTACCTTATATTATCCCCACTTCCCACAAATTCCAGGTGTTCGTGTATGTGTGTACGGTGTCCTCACAAAACTTTGTCATTTAGTTAGGTGTAAGTTAGTTTTTTGGCTTAGTCCGGGCCAACACTTTAAGCAGAGAGAAAGAGTGAACGTGGCCAAAAGGAGGTGCTGGCTTGTGGCAGAAAAAAAATGGGGTAAAAAGGCGGCGAAGAGGGGTGCCCACCGCATAGAGTTACCTTAATTTAGTGCAGTTTGCAAAATATGCGTACGTGTAGAAAGAAGGCACACACATCCCTGCACATACAATTGCAGAGCGAAAAGTTGCACTTTCCATTAAATCAAACACTTGGCGAAACATATGATCGGAAAAGTTGCCGAATGAGTCATGGCAATGGGGCCCTGGGAAATGAGTAACACGCCAAAATGGCTGATAAACTTGAAACTTTTTAACTTTAAGCACTTGCTATTACAGCTGCAGGTTCCTCTTTTAGTCCCCAAAATGAAATTAAAGAACAAAAAACTCGTATAAATCAAATTAAGGCTAAAGAGGCATTATGTTTTATTCAATCTGTAGTGTTTTAAGCTTCCTATATCGATGGGTTAACTGTAGTTCAGTCTGTGGTGGCATATCTTTAATGGATGTTATCGATTAAATATACAGGTTATTAATCTCCTTCAGGATCTCCATAACAAGCGATCATATATAGATCTATAAAAATAGATGTTGATAAAATACACTCAACTCTGTAGGCGAAGAGGGAGCATAAATACGAGCAACAAATTTTCAATTACTTGTTTGGGATAATATTTTCGGGGAAATGCAATTTGTCTGACTAACTTTATTCATTCATTTTGGGGCTAGAAGTTGCTGCCAGAACACACTCATACACACACACACACTGGGCAAACAGCAGCAATGAATGCACTTTCATGTCCTGTTTCCTTCCCAATCTGTGTGTGTGTGTGTGTTTGTGTCTGTGTGAAAGCCCATGTTTGCTTGTGTTTGTAGTTTTGTTCCCAAAAACAAAAAACTTTTGCAAAACGAACGCATGAGACGGGCAGTTGGTCCTTCCTCACTCTTTATCTGTCTTGCCATCTCGTTTACTCTGTCGCACTTTCTTAGCGGCCAGTGTTGAGCATCAGCAGTATTTTATTACTAAAGGATAACGGGATACTTTGGTCTATTTAGTTTATTTGAGAACAAATTAAAAAATATTTATTTTGCATTTACTTACTCATATTTTCCAGTGCTGGTAAGGTCGAAATAATTCAGAGAATACTGCTGGTAACTTTAATAATTAATTTTTTAAAACTGAAGCAAATGTGTTCTCTATTCATTTGTATCATAAAAAACATATTTTACAAACAAATACAAATAAATACAAATAAATATAAATAAATATAAATAATAAATAATAAAGTAAATAAACTACTCAACACTGGCCTCATGAACGGATCACAGCGGCGACGACAATGGCAACGGATGTTGTTTGTCGCACTTTAAGCCATTCGCTACCGCCCGGGTTTGTTGTGGGCTGTTTGGCCCATAACCCCTTAGCGCCTACACCACCCTCACACACCCACACACCCACACACCCACACGTACAGTTGTAGAAACACACATCGAGCGTGTTCCTTTGACGCCATGCACGTTTTTTACTCCGTTGAAATTGTAAAAGTTTTGTGATTTTTCCACCCGCCCTTTGGGCGCGCATTGTCAGCGTTGTTAGGATGCTTGCTTACATTTGAAAAAAAATGTGGAAAATAGGGATAATATTACAATATATTTGGAAATAGGGTTTTTTTTTGGAAAATAATTTTTAAGTTTAATTTACAGAAATAAGAACCTGAGAAGCTCTTAATAATGGTTGGTTTTTTGTATTTTAATTATGACACTATTTTTTTATATTTTTACATTTATTACTTATGTTTAATATTTAAGATTTTAATTTTTAAGATTTTAATTTTTCAGAGTTTAATTTTTCTGATTTTAATTTTTCAGAATTTAACTTTTCAGATTTTTATTAAGGAACCTCAAAAATCAAAGCCTACACTTACGTATTTTTTAAGTGATTTCAAAAAGCATAGCATATTTTGTAAATATTTTTAAGTGACTTGAAAATAGTAGAATGATCGAAAAACTCTCGAAAATATTTAATATATTTTTTTAACACTAAAATTGTGAATATTTTCTTCGAGTACATTGATGCTGCTTTTGATGGTGACCCTTTTTCTATTTTTTTTTCTCATTGTTATTACCGGTGTCGTGTCTAATTTGTGTTTTAAATACATAGTTGATATTTGCCGGGCAAAAAGTTGAAAATTGCGCATTTGCTTTTGCTTCGAAGGGCCGTCTGAATAATGCATAAATGCAATTTGCAAGTTGAATGCACTGTGCGGTCGCTTTATTTTCGGTGGACTCGGTCACACTTTTGGGGGGGTTGAGGGTTGAGGTTGGTAACAGATGCGACACCCAGATGGCGCCAGCTGGACTCGTCGATTCGCGGTGATTTATGTCCGGCAGTTATCGATTGTCAGTTAGCATTTATGAGGCCACCTGAACGGCACTTTGGGGGATTGCCGTGGGATTTCCCATTTCCCCTTTACACATTTCCCAATTTCCCATTTCACATTTCCCATTTAGCCTGGCTTAGGAGACAGACGAATACTACTACATCCTGTGTTGCAAAAACTTTCCGCTGGCCATAATTTTTGGCCAACAACTTTTGCCGTCCAAACGAGCGAGTGGACAAACATTTTAATTGAAATGGTTTGGGTAAATAAATTAGGTAGGGATTATCCTTAAAAGTTGGCAATGTGATGTTTATGTGGTGGATAAACCAAACGACAGGTTCTTAAAGATTTCAAGTTTTAAATTAAACTGCCAAGTATTTTTTTAATGGTCAATATATTCATACAAAAAAATTCATTTTTCTTTTCTTTTTTTTCTTTACATACACTTTGTGGCTTAAAAACTAAGAACAATTTGACACAATTTCGCTTAAGAACTATTTGGGGGGCGGAAAACTATAAGGTGAAAATTAGGATGAGAAAACTGGACATAGAGAAATTGCTCATTATTGCATCATGACTGGCACATTTACTGACAGAAGAAAAATCAACAAAACAAAAATGGGAGACAAGGCCAGAAATAAAAAAAAATATATATAAAAAGGTTATACAAAAAGGGATTTAACTCTCCTCTTCAGTTGTTCCTTCAGACGAGCCGTTAAATATGTAGTTATCCTTTCCGGGAATACCTGTGCCGCCTGCATCACCCAGCCAGGGATAGACATTGGGACACTCCCGGCATGTCTCCATATAGCGCGTATCCGTCAGATTCTGTTCGGGTATCTTGAAGGGCAGGGCGCATGTTTGCCAAATGTTGCATGGCTTTGGTGCCACGGCCACGCTCTTGTCACACTTCCAGGCCTCGATCTGGTTAATGTCGCGCAGTTCCTTGGGATCGGTCATGTACTGCAGCATCTGGGTGACGGTCAGGATATAGACGTCGGGTCTGAGAATGAAAATTTGATTTAATTTGGTTATTAATGTATAGAAAATTGATTAAATAATTAGTTTTTAGTTAAAATATATGAAATCATTTAAAAATGTTGTCTAACAGTATGCAATAAATAATGTTTATAATTTTGTTGCCTGTTTTTAGGTGGCATTTTTATTGATTTTAAATTAATGATTTTTTAGGGGGTCTATTAAATATTCTTGTTAAATATTTATTAAAAATAGGCTGAAATAATAAATTTATTTTAGATATGTGAAGTTTATTTTTAAGCTATCTTAAAATTTATTAATTAATGAATTAAATCGTTGAATTAAAGATTTAGTATTATAATAAGTTTTGTATATTTATTTAAAATATTTTAAGAAATTTGGATTTAAAATCTTTTAGAAATCTTTCTAAAAGTTAAGATTTTATAGCATAATGTTTGGCATATTTTTTCAATATAGAAAAATAAATAAAAACAAGACGAAAATATTGTTTATTCAAAACTAAAATAGATCTCCTGAACATAAACTCATGGAAATTCTTTAAAAATATACCTCAAACATTCCTCATTAGAAGGGTACGGATGACAGTGCACCTGTAGGCCAAAACAAAAGAGTAATGATGCGAGGGGGGGCGAAAAAAAGGAAACTTTACGGCATTCTTTTACGCATTTCCAGGCGTCTCATGCAAACACTAAAACGCCGCATTTTTCCCAGGGCATTTCCCATTTCCCGCTGATGCTCTGATGCTTCAGTTTGAGTCTCTGGTCCGAACGGCAACGCAATGTTGAAAGTCATTCACACTAATTAAAAACTTCGTACAATTGTGCGAGAAATAGTTTTGCAGCAGCAGCAGCTGCTCTTTTCAGTTTTCTCCCCCAGCGTGTGCAGGTCAGATCTTTATAGTTTTTAACTTGTTCTCTAATGCACGAAGAGGTGTGTGAGCCAGGTGAAGATATGTATGAATGCAATTTTCGAGCAAAAATTAAGTTGAAATTTTCTAGACTTGCCACCGAAAATAGCAACAATAAAAAGGTCAAAGTTGCCAACAAAAAAATAAAAATAAAAGAAATACGCAACTACATTAAATGTGGCTCTTAATTCTGTATCTTATTTGAGTTTAAAATTCTTGGTTTCATTATAATTAAATACTTTTTTAAGAATAGAAAATTGTTGAAAATTAATAATGTTTTTTTTTACAAACTATTTAGAGGCAGGAATATATTTTACATTTATTTTAAGAGATACAAAATATGTATAAAAAATATTTATAAAATATATAGTATATTTTTGAGGGTCTAATGAATTTCTAATTTTTCAATATTTTTTTTTTTTTTTTCAAATTTTATTTATTTTTAATTTGTAATTAATTTATGTACATACTTTTTTTTAATAATTGTTTTAATTAATTAATTAATATTTTAAAGCTATCACTGAAAATATTTAAAAATATATACATATAAGTTTTGTTAAAAATCAAATTTAGGCTTCATAAAATATTTATAAAATTTTAAATTAAATCCTTGAACTATTAATTAAATTCTAAAAATTTGTTATTTTCTGTTGCCGTCTTAAGCAACCTATTTTTCACCCATTTTCACTTGTTTTGCTGGCCAGAAAGTCCGTTTAAGCCAAAGATAAGCCAACGTTCAGAGAGTGATGTCGATGACAAAGTGCGATTCTATCAACATAACTTCATTTAGCAAACTTTTCTGTGCTCTCTTTCTTCATTGCCTCTCTTGTCGTTTGCCTTTTTGTTTGTCTTGCTTTTTTCACTCTTTTGTTTTTGTTTTTCCTCTCATTTTCTTTTTTTTATTTTGTTGTAGTGCGTTTTAACATGGCTTTTTTGAGTTAGCCACGACCTCTAATACCGCTGTATCCTGTTTTGGCTTTGCTCTCCCTTTTTCCTCCCCTCCTTTTTAGAAATTTTTTTTTTCACTGCCTGGGCCTGCACTGATATTTTTGCGAAAATGAAACTTTAACAAAATTAAACTTTTCTCATTAAAACGTGCGATTTTTTTCGCTCCTTATCCTTATACCGAGCTCACACAGCTCCTGGTGATTTTTTTTAAACGCTGACCGCAGCGTCGCCATTGTGGAGGGACGAGACTGAGAAAGGGCAATGAGAGAGAGAGAGGGAGAGAGTTGAAGTGAGAGGGAAAAGGCGAACGGCGAGATTCCGCCGAGAGTTGTGCATATGGTTGAGTGACTGCCAGCAGAATTGGCCAAATGCACAATTAAAAAAAAAGTTAAGGAATAAATTAAATATATAAAAAAAAAATTTATTAACTTATGAATTTCTAGTCTTTAAATTGCCTGATATTTAAATGCAAATAAGCAGAGCTGACACAGAAATCGCCTTGGAAATCGCCTTGAAAAAAATATGAAAAACTGGTACAAAAAGCAACAAAAAAAGTACAATAAAGTTTACTGTAGGGAAATCTATGATTAAATTATTTAATTATTTTAAAATATTTTCCTAATTTTTTTAAATTATTTTATATTGAAAAAAAAAAAAAAATTTATTATTGTATTATTATTATTTTATTATTATCATTTTATTATTTTTTTATTATTATTTTATTATTATTTTATTATTATTTTATTATTATTTTATTATTATTTTATTATTATTTTATTATTTTTTTATTATTATTTTATTATTATTTTATTTTTATTTTATTAACATTTCGTAACAATTAGCAGTAATTTTATTATGTTTTAATTGCATTTCCGTCAGTGCATCACCCCCTGTATCAGTGAAGAGACTTTGAAGGGTTTTTTTGTTTTTTTTTTATGTTATTTTTGTGAACTGCTCAACCTGTCGACATGGGCAACATGTGCCGCCGCCATCACCACCACCAAAGAAGCTCTTCTACAAGCAATTTTTATAGCAATTGCCAATTTTGCTGCTGCTGCTGCTCCTCCTCCTTCCTGCTTTCTCTCTTTTTCTCCACTTTCTTCCCCTCCTTCTCACTCTACTCTTTCTCTCTCTGTATATCTGCTTCGCTTGGCTTTTTTTAATTGAATATAAAACTTGCCAGCGGCAATCGGAAGTGCACTGCAGGAAACGCCAGCTGCCTCCCATGTGTGTGTGTGCAAGTGAGATAGGTAGATTCGAGGATAGAGTAAGGGAGAAGGAGAGAAGTAGAGGTAGAGCCAGAGAAACCGTCTAAAGTTGGCTTTCAATTATGAAAAAAATACCAACAAAATAAAAAAAAAAATAAAAAAATATATATACTATACAGAAAAAAAACGGAATAAAAAATTTTAAAAAATTATGAAATATTGTGAGCAAAATGTATAAAATATACGAAATCTAACTGGTTTAGGCTCTACAATATGAAAAGGTTGTAGCATACTCTTTGGCACTTTGGAGAAGAATTTAGAAGGCCAAAGGAATTTTCTATATAACTCGAAATATTTATAGTAAATCCTCCACTGAATATTATTTTAAAAAATATTTAATGAAATTAATAAAGAAAAAAAAAACTACTCACAATTCAAGGGCCCAGTCCAGGAACTTGTGCAGACCATTCTCCAACGGCTTGGTCTGGAACCAATTGGTATGGAAGGGCATCATGTAGGGCGCCTTATTCTGTTCGTAGTAACGGGAGAAATCCTCTTGCAGCCACTGTAGCACTTCCTCCTCATCCAGATTATGCAGCACGCACTGATCCAAGTACGGACAGTGTCCGCCCTCATAGCCCTCCACGTAGTGGGTGTTCAAGGGCACTTCCCAAACGCCGGGGAAGGTGCGCGACGGGCAGGTGCCGCTCTTACATTCGTGCGAAATTTTATAGTCGAGGGTATAAGGCCACACGGGCACGGCCACTGGGGGAACGGTGATTGAACTATCGTAGATATAACCAAAGTCTTCAAGAACCTAAACGAAATAAATAATATAAAATAAAATAATTTAATAATAATAAAAAAAAAATAATAATCAAATAATAAAAAAATAATTAAATAATAATTAAACAAATTTAAATAATAATAATAAAAATAATTAAATAATAATTTAAAAAAAATAATTAAATAATAATTAAAAAAAAAATAAATAATATTTAAAAAAAAATAATAATAAAAATAATTAAATAATAATAATAACAACAAAAATTAAATAATAATAATAATAAAGAAAATTAAATAATAATAATAATAAAGAAAATTAAATAATAATAATAATACAAATAATTAAATAATAATAAAAAAATAATATACACTAAATTAATATAATTTAAAAAATTAATAAAGCTCTCAAAAATATATTAGGAATATCTCAGAAACTTTTGTATATTTTGTTTTGAAACTTTGCCACAGCTTTAATAGGGTAATTTTCAAACATCATATGAATTTTTATAGAAATCTGTTCTTTATTTTAGTTTTTAGAAAGAAAAACCCACTTACAAGTCGCTCTCATATTAGACCTTTTAGCCATGGAGTTTATTCTAATATATAAAATATTATAAAAAATCCCTTTTGATGAATTCCTTACAGCTTTTTGTATTTTTAAAAATTAAAATCCTTAAATTTGAAATTTTAAAATAATAAAAAATGGAATTGCTATTAAATTTCTTTCACTGTAAAATTTAATAAATTAACGCATTTTGCCTAAAGTCGAGCAACAGATGGCTGAATGCCTCTCGGTATTGTCCCATCGGAATGTGTGTTGATATATATACATACATCGAAGGGTGTCATACACACACACACCCCCCATTATCTGCATAAAGAGATCCGCCATAGATATGATTTTAAATGCGTGAATCGGTGATTTAGGGCTGTTTTACGTATACGTAATATGGCTGATTTTCGCATTATGTGCTTGGTGTTGCTTTTGAACCGCTCTTAGTGTCTCTCTGTGTGTGTGTGATGTGACATTGATGTCATGTCATGTCATGTCAACCAGAAACTTTCAGCCTGTGTCTGTGTGTGTGTAGTATGTGTGTGTTTGGGGGGACTGAGGTTATGGTTAGGTTGCCTCATCTGCCTCATCGACTTCCCCACCAAAACTCAATTTCAATTTAAAGCCAATCTCAGCGATGTGGAATTTAAATCAGGCAAACACAGGCTCTGAATGAGGATTTTGGTTAATAAATTATTTTTTTAGCATTTAATTTACTTTTAATTGAGAAGAAAAATAATTTAAAGCAATATTGGTATTTAGTTTTTGGGTTTTAAAATAACTTTAGGCTGATAAAAGTAGCTTTTCTTTAAGAAAAAAAAAATATTTTCAGGAAAATATCAATATCAGGAAAATATCAATATTTGTATAAAATATTTTTGTTCTTCCAATTTGTCTTCATAAATTGTATTAATCTTTAAGTTTGATTTTCTTGAGCTTTCCTTCGAACACCAGAGATGGAAATCCGTTCGATTAAGTGAAAATTGAGTTCGTTTTGACATTCCGTTTGGCTCTGTTTCGACTCTGAAACCGAAGCCGCAGGAGACATGTCAACAGAAAAGACAGCTTTAAATGAATCACTTTTTCGATTTTCGCTCTGCTTCTGATTTCAAGGAATCGTCATCGCCCTCGACAATTGCATGTCAATTGAATGTTGTTCATTGTTTGCATTTTTCTCTTGTGAACCCACCTTGTCCCTACTCGTCCTGCGCCTCCTCCTACTCCTGGGGAATCCCCACCTCACTCACTCACCTTGTATTGGGTGTTGCGGCCGGGCTTGAGGAACGGTGCTCGCATGCCGACCACATCGTTGACGGACACATTGGCAAAGTGTCGCAGGATCTCGCGCATGCCAATCATCTCGCCCACCCACTCCTCGTAGCCCTTGTCCTGCAGTCCCTGCTGTTGCGAGATGCTCTCCGTTCCGATTTCGTGTCCAGCGTAGCCCAAATGTTGGATCTGCTGGTAGTTGCTGCAATCGAGAGAAAAAAAAAACATGGAAAATTCAGCAATTGGCCAGCAGATATTTTACAAAAGTAAAATGAACAGTCATTTAGGGATTCCAAACAGCGGAAAAGCAAAGAAAAGTCGATATTTATAGATATATAAAGGGGGAAAATTCGATAACTTAAGGATTTAGGGTAAAATGTATATACAAAAATTATGTATAACTTATAAAATATATTTTTTTAATATTTTAATGTTTTCCTGAAGAAATATTCAAACAAAAATCCTTTAAAAAAAAAAAATGGAATTTTTGTTTAAATCGATAACTTTATATATATCGATTGTTTAAAAATCACTCTTATCGATAAATAGCTTTCTTTAAAATGCTTTCAGTAATATTATTTATTACTTTCCTATTTAATCTTTATTTTAAGTGGAAAAAACAAATTTTAATTACGAAAATTCCCACAGTAGTTGAAAATTTTACAAAATTTCCTTACAGAAAACTATGTAGCAGTTAGCTTCTAGCTGGGAAAACTGTTAGCAAATCATTTTCACACTCAATGGCTGGTTTGGCACAAAGAAAAGCACCCAAGGTGTATGTTGTTTTGTTTTGCAAATTCGAAACTAACTGACGAACGAGCTTGGGACTCTGACTTACTCACACATCGGGCTTTTTGCCAATTAGAAGAAAATTTCCCCCAAAACAAAACTGCACTAGGAAATGGGAAATGAATGAATTTTCAAAAAAAAAAAAAAAAAAATGGGATGGCAAGTTCAAGCTGTTTAAAAAAGATACTTCAACGAATTCAAAACGGAGCAGACTTGAAGAAATATGTTCAATTTTATGGTTAGGTTTTTTTCAATATATTTAAAACTTTACGAAAATATTTTAAATATTCAGAAAATATTTAAAATTTTAAGAAAATATTTTAAAATGTCAGAAAATATTTAAAATGTTAAGAAAATATTTCAAATTTTAGGAAAATATTTTAAATTTTAGGAATATATATTTTAAATTTTAAGAAAATATTTAAAAGATTTTAAATGCATTTTTTTGTTTTTCTTAAAATATTAAAAGTATTTGAAGAAAAATATTCAACTTGAGGATTCATACATAATTTTAAATTTTGTAGAATTTATTTAAAAAATATTAAGGATGTATTTTTTGTTTTAGTTAAAATGTTAAAAATATTTAATTAGAAAAAATATTTAAAATGTATTTTTTGTTTTACTTTTTTGCTGCAATTTTGTTAGCATTGTTTCAACTTCTAATTTTTGTGGGCGAGCATAAAAATTGAAGTTTGCAATGCCAAAAGCAAAACTACCAAAAAATATGTACATTTCTGCATGTATGTGTGATTGTGTGTGTTTTTGAAATATTTATTTCTTCAAAGGGCGCCAAAAGGGGTTCCACAGCTTGAGGGAAAACTGCTAACGAATAATGTATAGTTTTTTCGTTGCTGCCCGTTTCTCGCAAAGAGCAAATAGTTAAGAGAAAATATGAGGGGAGAGAAATAGCAAAAAAAACAAAAAAAATAAATAAATAAATGAAGGAAACAAAAAAAATTTAAATGAATAAAAGAAAATAAAATTATGAATGCTTTTTGCTTGCTTTTCCATTGTCTTTTTCTTCTCTCTACAGGCTCTTTTTCGTTCTGTTAACTCGTTTCATGCAAGAATGTTGCCTGAATATACAGTTATACATATCTATGTATATGTATATATGTATATTTATATTTATTAAACATTTCACTCGCAGTGTGCACAGTGTGTGTGTAAATATTTTGCAATGAAATTACGCCCTAAAGTCAAACTTTTGCCCAAAAACTACGAGAAACGAGTAACGAAAAGTAAAAAATCATAATGAATGCGAAGGGTTACTACTTGTCGTTGTTGGTCTTTGTGCACAGAAAATAAAAAGGTATAAAGTAAAAAATACTTTTAAATATTAAAACATATTACTGACTTTAGTTTGTATTTTTATATATTTTACATATAAATTTTTTATCTTTAAAATTTAAGGTGCACGAATTTTTTTTAAGTTCTATTAGAAAAAAAAAGGTTGTTTAGTTGATAACAAACTGAATTCTTAAAAATAAATCTATTACTTTTTGTAATTTGCTGATTTTCTTTAGAGTATAATTATTTTAACTAAAAAAACGTTTTTTAAAGATAATGTAATGATTTTAAAAAATATTTATTTAAAATTTAATGATTAAAAAAAATGTTTTAAAATAATTAAAAAATACAAAAAAATATGTCAGAAATATTTTAACTTTTTATATCTTTTTTTTTTTTATTTACTGTGAATCTCTAAAAAATTAATATTTAAAATTAAAATTAAAATTTCATATTCCATGTTTTTCTCAACATGCAGTGGCAATGACGCATTTGCTGCACCGTAGGCGTTGCAACCACGCCCATTGCATAGAGCCTGCTGCCTCCACACCTACATTATTCCGCCCACGAAACCTCTCGAAAGGGGACCCCTTAACCCATACTCAAAAACCCCTTAACCCGCACCCAGCCCACAGCCAAAACCCAACCCCCCAAACCCCTCTCTCCCCTTGCTGCACTTTCAAACAATAGCGCACGGGCACAAAACTATCTGACATCGTCAAAAAGTTCATGCAAAAATGTGGAAATGTGAAAAGTTGTTGAAAAGCCTGTGCCTCAGGATGTGCCACAAGAGTGTGTGTGTGTGCGTGGGGTGTGCGTATGTGAGTGTGTGTGTGGGGTAGATTTATTGCATGACATTTCAATTGTTAGACAAACAGCTGGACGAAGAACTAGAAGCTGAAAAAAGGGGTGGCACCCAGCACTTGTAGCCAAGGCCAAATGAGGAAAGCTTGCAAAAAAAAAAAAAACTGAAAAATGAAAAAAAGATAACAGAAACGAAAAGAAAAAAAAAGGAAAGAAGTGAGGAAACGAAACCCAAAGAAAGCCAACAATTCAAACAAACACTGTTGCCAACAATGTGACCCAAAACAGGGTTGTCGATGATGATGATGATGATTATGCTGGTGAATGGTGATGGTGTTAGTGTGAATGCGCGTCGATGACTGTGACAGATGATATTCCAATTAGTTTGTCATACTGTGGACACACATCCTTGCCAGAACTATGATGGGATCATTTTCAATTTCAGTTTGTTAACGGGAGTTGTTTATATTTAAGGCCAACTTTGTAGTGTGTCCAGCTTACTTTGTAAAGTAAAATATGAATCATAAATTAAAGTAAATTGTAATAATTTGCTCAAATTATTTTATTAACACAACAATAACAACAACAATAAAAGCTAAATAATATTTATATATAATTATTCTTTAAGTTAGATTCTCATTATATGAATTTTAGAAAATTATAGTGTGACCAGGGCAAGTTGAAGTGCATGCAATGCTTTCGCACTACTTACCTAAATCTGTGTTTTGTAAAATATTAATGAATTCAACTTGGTTGTGTTTATTCTACAAGATAGTTGTTATTTGATACTTTTTTTAGAGTGACCAGCTTTTTCGAATTGTTGTTTAAATTGAATATTAGTCTCTAGAAAACCTTTAAACCTCGTTCTTGTGACTTTGACAACCTTGGTGAAATCCAAAATTATACCCTGAGCCGAGCACCAAGCACTCAGAAGTGCACCTCCCTGCAATTGCTTCAGATGACACTGGCTCAAATGACATAGGCATATATAAGATAGTGTGTGTGTATGTGAAGTAGTGGTTAGAACCCAGGGTTTAAAGGCCAAAAAGGAAAGGGAGGATGAGCTGTAGAGGTGACAAATGTCAGCAGCAATTAACAGAGCCAGCGAGGCAGAGGCAAAAATAGTCAAATGACACGCTACAAAGAAAAACTGACAAAACATAGATCTAAAAAAAAAACAAAAAAAAAAAAAAAAAAAAAAAAAAAAAAAAAAAAAACACAGAAAACACAGAAAACCAAAAAAGGAAAAACAAAAGAAAAGGAAAGGAAAGAAACGCCCTCGTTTCTTAAAAGTGGTCTAAAAACCAAGAGAGAGGTAGAGGAGGAAAGTCTGTGGTGGAAATGCGTCACACATTTGATGAATTTCCCTTTGGCCTTGTCGCGAGTGGCCGAAGACAGAGTGCAGTCATTGTTTATGCCACCTCGCCCTCTTGAAAAGCCTCCCTACCACCACCCCCTACCCCCTCTTGAAAACCCAGCATTTTGATAGTGGTTACCCCCTCCTCCCTTTCACAAATTTTATTGCCGAAATCCATTTAAAAACTCTGCCCTCGCCTTGTTCCATTTCCATACTCTGTCAGTATTAAATTTTCCAGCAAGGAAAAACGGCTTTATTTTTTTTGTATTTTTATTTCCCTTAATTCCACACACACTCACACACACTCCTCAGTGTCTGTTGCGGTTGCTAACAAGTTCAATTTGCATTTAAAAAGGCAGAAACACATGTAATCTGAACGATTAGAAATTGTAAGATTACACAGGGCACACAAGGAGTTGGGCAAGAGGAAAAATCTTGGGGGAAAATCCGGAAAAAATAACAAAAAAAAAAAACATACAAGAAGGATGCCTTTTTTTGTCTTTTTTTTACAATTAAATTAAGGGCTTTGGGTGATTGATTTTGACATTTAAATTTAAATTAGAAAGAAAGTAATGGCAAAGGTATCACAAAAGAAAGGATCATAGATTTTAAGTGGAATTTAACAATTTTTAAATTAGGGAATATACTTGAGTTATTTTTAAAATTTTAATTAATTTGTAAATTTTTTTTATTTAATTTATATTATTATTAGTATTTTTTTTATTACATTTATATTATTATTATTATGTTTTTTTTTATTTAATTTATATTTTTATTAGTATTTTTTTTTTTATTAAATTTATATTTCAACTTTTAGTTTTTAATTTATAGGTTTTATTAATTTTTATTTTTGATAATTTTCAAACTATTCTATCGATCTTTTTTGTTGGAATAGTTTAACCTGGCACACACACACACGCATTCTCTTGCACACTTATTTTTCTTCAATTTGTGCCCCTTCTCCAAGCCTAGCAATTTCTTTTAATGTCCTTTTAAAAGTCGATATCTACAGGTTCGTCCATAGCTATTTTTTTCTGTAGAGTTTTTTGTTTTTCTTTTTCTTTTCTACACCGAAATTAAAATCTAAATCAAAGTACGTACAAAAAAAATATTTATAAAAGCTTAAAAATTTAAATAGAAAATCATCATATGTTTTTTTTTGTAAAAAAATTAAATTTAAAATTTAAAAAATATATATTGTGAAATTTTATTGTTATAAAATATAAAAAATATTATTAATGTGCTATTTTTTTTTTAAATTAAATTATTTTAAGCAAGGTATTATAGAAATTAAATAATTATGTAATTAAGTTAATAGGTTTTTATAATTATTAAATTATTTAATAATTAATAATAATCATTAAATCATTTAATTATTTATATTTAAATAATTACTGAAACAATGCTTTTTTTATTTACAAAAAAAATATTTTACTGCCTAAAACCCTCTATATTCTATGATAAATACATTTAAGTTGCTTAACATATAAAAAAAATTAACTAATTTATTAAAATATATATATTACAATTTAAAATTTAAAAAAATACCTCATCTTGAGGTTCTGTGTAAATTGAGAACCAAAAACTAACTTCATTTGCATGGCCAGCGCATATTGTGCGTATGAGTATCTGAGCATCCGTGTATCTGTGTATCTAAGTATCTGAGTATCTGTGTATCTGCATATCCCTGTATCTGTGGCCATGGCTAACGAGCTAGCGAGACTTGGGCAAAGGCATAAAAACAATAAGCCCCCCCAACCCGCTCCACCACAACTCCCTTTCAGCACAATTTCAATAAAGCTCTCCTCGACAGCTCTCTCTACACACTCATAAAGAAAATTGCAACAGAAAAAAAAAAAAAATGAAGAAGAAAATTAAGGAAAAATGCAAAAACAAAAGAAAGAACAACAACTGACAAAGCCAAAAGCCAAGGCGAAGCAAAGAAAAGAAATCGGAAAAATGGGGGGGACGATTCTGTTCACATGGAAAAATTATGGTTGCCTTGCTGACTTCTAGTTTCTTTTTCTCTCCCCTTTACTTTTTTTTTGGTCTATGATCATCGTTATTATCAACACCAGTTAAGCAATAACAGTTGGCAGGGAGGAAAGGTGGGGGAAAGCATTGGAAAATGGGGTAGAATGTCGGGGAGAAACGTTCGGGGGAGGGGGTTTTAGTGATTACAAGAACCAACTAATAAAAACAGACAACCAAAAACAGAGGGCGAATGCAAAGGACCGCTTCTTTGGCGCATAAACATGCAAGGAATTTGAAGAAAAAAATTACAGTAAACACTGGCAAAGAGGGAAAGGGTTCTTAAAAATAAATAAATAAAATATAAAAGTAGTTATACAATGAATAAAATATGGGCTTAAATTATTAAAAAAAGAGAGTTATTAATTAATAAAAAATAATTATAAATATTTTATAATATAAAATAATTTATTTATATATTTATTTATAATTTATTTTATAAATTGAATTAATATGATTTAAAAACGGTGACACAAATAACAATAATAATTTATTTAAAATTTGTTTTTTTTTGTTTGGTATAATATTTATTTAAAAAATTATGAATTAATAACAAAAATAAAGAAAATAAAATATAAAAAAAACTAAAATAAAATATTAAAACAAAAAATAAATAAATAAATAAATAAAATATTTATTTCGGAATGGATTTTTGTACTAGTTTTTATTTAGTTAATTAATTACAATAATGTTTTTAAAGTTAAATTTTTTTTTAATTAAATTAAATTAAATTTAAAAAATTAATTTTTTTGTTTAAATTAAAAAAAAAAATTTTATGTTATAAAATTATAAAATTTTGAAACAAATTTGCAAAGTTTTGTTTTTATATTAATTGATGCTGATCAAGAATTTACATGACTTAAAGTTTCGGAAATGACTCTTTCACTCCTTAATTCCTATAATTTAACCAAAGACAGAACCTATGCTTGTAGTATTTATATATATATTTACATATATAGTATTTTTGTATATATATAAAAAAATATACACTTTATCCCGTTACCACTGTATCGCAGGGAGTAAAAAAAGAAGAAGCTGCTGAGTGGAGCAAGGTCTAGTGCACATGAAGTGCACTTTGCATACACACACCAAGATGCAGATATGTGCCATCATCATCATCATCATCATCAACAGAGAAAGGTAGAGAAGGAGAAAGAGGGAGGGATAGAAGAGTGAGCAGGATAGCAAAACTTTGACACTGAAGAGAAGAATTAACCCAGGAAAAAAAGTTAGACCATATGGCTTATCCGCTTAGCTGCCTCGGCTTGCTCCAATTAAAAACTGATAACGAAATCCGTTAACAGGATTAATACCCTCATTCAGCATATGTTTTGAAACACACACTTCAAGGGAATTATATCTTAAAACTCTTTCCTTTAACTTTGATAATATTTCTTTGGCTTAATCTTAATGCCCATCTGTGTGGCATCTCTATGAACCCATCTGCAGAGTTTCCTTTTTTTTTTTTTTTTTGAGATCAGAGGCCCGAAAGTTAATGTACCCCAACATGGCTTTTTGGAGTTTTGGGCCAAAAAGGATACTTGGGCATGTGTGTGTGTGTTCTCGGACACATGGACAGGGGCTGCTGAAGAGGCACCTGCAAGAGCTGTTAAAGTGTCATTGGGTTGTTGTCATAGTCATTGTCAACGTTGTCGTTATCTTTATTTCACATCAACGACATTGTCATCATCATCATCATCGTCGTCATCGTCATCGTTATCGTTATCGTCGTTCGTTGAAATCTCTTCGGCGTTGCAGTCGCCGAACAGTGTCTGAACAGGACTGATAGTCTAGCTATTTTATAGCTGAAGTTATAGGTTCTACAAAAATCTATTTATACTGATTTTTAGACAATAAAAAAATGACCAAGATTGAGATTTAATCTTTAATTACTTGGAATATATTTTAAACAATTTTTTTTTTTAATTTAGCTGAGACTGTTTTTAAGCCACTTGAAAATAGCCAAGTCTAAGAACTAAACTAAAATATAATATAATTATTAAATTAAAAAAAAATTAGGTAGATTAGGCATACAATTATAAATAATTTCTAGCATATGCTTAATGCCTTTGGTTTTTAAAATAAATTATTTACAAATAATTTGAAACTTAAATTATTTATAAATAATTACAAACTTAAATTATTTATAAATAATTACAAACTTAAATAAATTATTTTAAAATAATTTCAAACTTCAAAAAAGTCTTATTAATTCTCTAAAAAATTATTTCCAACTAAAAATAAGTATTATTAATCCAAACAAAGTATTTAAACCAAAAACTAGTCTTATGAATTCTCTAAAAAAATTATTAAAAAATTATATTTAATCATAAGAATTACCTAAAAAATTATTTTCAGCTTAAAACATGCCAATAATTCCCTAAAAATTATTTTCAACTAAAATTTAGATCAGATTTTAGTTGAAAATAGTTTTAATTAATTAATTAAATAATTTAATTAATTTTTTAATTCACCAAAAAATTATTACCAACAAAAAACTAGTCTTATTAGCGACCTACAAATTATTTCCAACTAACCAGCCTTATTAATTCTTAAATTTAATTTTTCTTTCAGAATTACGAAAGCATCCTGTAAACCCCAAGGCCAACACTGTGTCCAAGAGTGCACTGGCTCCGCCCCCGGACTTGGATCCGTAACCGTTTCCTGTAACGTAACGTAACCATTGCTGGAGTTTTGGACCAAAGTCTCATCATCATTGTCGACAACAACAACAACAACAACAAACAACACTGCGCGCTGTGGCAATAACAACAAGAACAACAAACGGCAGCCAGCCAAGCCCAGCCCAACCGAAGCCTTCATCAACAATTTGCAGTTGGAAAAACAAGGAAAATCGACCACCACCCACAACCCACCACCACCACACATGCACATGTCACACACAGATACAGCACACACACAAAGAGTGAGAGGAGAGACGAAACCATTAGCCAGCGAACAGCATCTACATATTAACGTTACGGATATTTTCCTACCAAATTGCAAACACAGAGAAAGGAGCAAGGAGAACAGCGAATGGAGAACGTAGAACGTAGAGAAGGTTCGTTTGCACAGCTCACTGATCTAAACCAATTGCCAGGACCAAAAAGGACTCCAAGGGGAGCTAGTGGATGCAAAAGCCATGTCGATGCACAGATTAATTGCAGCCGCAAAAATCGATTTACTATATATACCAGGTGAGTGTTTTGCCTTAAATATTTGAGAAGAATAATATAATAATTTAATATATATATAAAAAATATTTGAACATATAAAATAAAGACCAGTGAAACCGAAAGCTATTGCATTGCATTACGCATACGCCCTGTGTGACGCAGCAAAACTGTGTGAAACCGTGTCTCGCGGTCACAGTTAAAGCAAATTAAAGTGAAATTTGCATATATGAAAGTAAAATATATATATATATAAATATATTCCCCAACTTCTTCTCCTTCTCCCCCCGCTATGCTGCCTTTTTGATGGCAACTTAAAACTTGGGAAACCTCGCCCCAGACAGCTGCTCCAAAGTTGTTCAGGTCATTTAGAAAAGTTTAAAGCTAAAGATGTCGGCTTCGCTGTCGCCTCAGTCTCAGCCTTAGCCTTTCCACCATGTTGTTGTTATTGTAATTGTTGGTGTGTTGGTGTGTATGTGTTGCCTGTCCTGGTATTTATCGTTGTTGGGAGCATCGGGGGCATGGCCACGTCAACATTAGCATCAACATCAGGCGCAAAAACCGCGACGCTGCGCTCGCCGCTAGGCATAGAAAATATATATAGTATATATGTATATATATATATTCCCCAGCAGCTGGACGAGCTCAAGGTACAAGTTGCGACACAACAAACCAACAGAAAAGAATAAAGAAAATAGGAAAGCGAGAGTTCTGCACAGTGATTAAAATTGTTAAAAAGTTTATAATATTATTATATTTATATTTTAATAATAACAGGAAAAATAGTTGCTATGGAAATAATTTGCCTTTTTTTACTTTTACAAATTTATTTAATTTTTAAAATTTACTTAGTTAAATTTAATAAAAAAAAAAAAAAATATAATAATTTGCAATAAAAATTTAAATTTGTTTTTCAATTTAAAATTTTAAAATGTTGAAATTTTATGATATCATAAATATTAAAATTTTAATAATAACAAAATTTGCTGCTATGCAAAAAAAAAAAATGTACTTCTACAAATTTATTTTCTTAAATTAAAAAAAAAAAAATAATAATTAAAAATTCTAAAATTAAAAAGTAAAACAATTATATAAATTACTTAAATAATTAATACAAAATAACAAAATTGTTATATATTAATATATGGTTAAAATTTAAGACTTAATTTATTAAAATTAAAAAAAAAAAAAATTTCATTCCCATTTATTTTTTTTTATGAAAAAATCCTCTAACTCAGCCCACTGTCTCCCACTTGGTTTCTTGGAGCAGCAGCAGTAGCAGCCTCTCCTGACCATATTGTGCCACCGGAGGCGTTTGGTCTAAGTGGGCGTGGCAGCTGGTTAGCCTTTAGCTTGACGTTATTAATATTAAGTCGCTGAAACGGGACCGGAATGGAAATGAAAAGCCAACTTTTTCCCCAGCCTATACACCTCTCTTGGGTGTGTGTGTGTGTGTGTGTGTGTGTGTGCCCGGTGGCAACTTAAATGGTAAGCCAGGACATCAAAGTTGCTTAGCTAGGCTCGAGGATGCTAAACAGATTTCGGGGCTCACCTCTCCCTCTCTCTTTTTAGGATGGCCGCTCGGCCGCTTGGCAAAATGTCAAGGTGTTGATTACGCGTGTCAAAGTTCACCTTTGGTAATTGCCAACGGCCCTCGACGGCATGTCCTTAGCGCCTATATGTGTGTTGAAGTGTTTCCTATGTCCTAGTGTCCTAGTGTAGCTCCTAGTATAGGTCCTAGTGTATGTTGTAGTGTGTGTGTGTGGTTTGTTGAGGTCAAACGATGGCAAACAATTCATGAAATGCAATATCAAAGAGCACATCTACTCAGATGGACACAGGACAAGGCAATTATTTGGACCAGGACAAATGTAAGGAATGCACAGCAAGAAAATATGATTAATTTATTAAAATAAATAAAGAAATAGAAAAAAATATATAAATAAATAAGAAATAAAACCAAAAGCAAACTAAAAAATTTAAAAAAAAGAAAGAAAATAAGCAGAATTTTTTTCTACAATATTTACCCTTTACTCTTCTCACTTATTTCTCTCAGTGCCTTGAAAATGCACTTGCAAAGCCACTCGAAACTGGGACAATGTCTTGGCCAAAAGAGCCGGGGTCTTGCGGTTCGTTGTGTGTACTTGTGTTTTATTGATTCCATTATAAATGCCACCTAATCGATATGTGGCAGCAGGCAATCGGGATTAGGCATATGACAGCATTAAATATGCAGCAAGGAAATGCATTTGATTGAGAGACCAGTTAATGGCCATGGGTCTGGGTCTGGTTCTGAGACCAGCACACAGTTTTGGTCTGGAGTTAATGGAATGTTTAGTGAAACGCACAAGTGCCCTAATTTCGAATAAAGGGAGAGGGGGGAGGGGAGGGGAGGGAATTAAAAATCCAAAAGCTCAAACCTTGGAATATTTTATTGTGAATTTTAATTGGTATTTTACGAGGATTTTTCTAGGATTTGTTGTAATTTTATTTGTTACAATACTTTTGATTTTTAATTTAGGTTTTTCTTGTAGTAAAAGTATTTCCCTTAATCCTTTTTTATGTCATTATTTAAAGGGATTTATATTAACTAAAGATAAAAATATTTAAATAATTTATTTGTTTTGGTTAGAAAATTATTAAATATATTTAAAATATATTTAAAATATAAATTTATTAAATATTTTTAAGTATATTAAATATATTTAAAACTTATTATGTTGAATTTTTAAATTAAATTATTTTAATATATTTCGGTTGATTTTTAAATTATCAAAAATAATGAAAATATTTAAGGTTTAATTTTTAAATATATTTAAAATATATTAGGTCGTATTAATTCGTTACTAATATATATTTAAAATATATTTGATTTTATTATTTTGCTATAAAATATATTTAAAATATATATTTAATTAAATTTAGTTAATTAGTTAGTTATTTTTTTAAATATTTTTTTTTGTTTATTGTTATAGATTGTTTATAGATTTTTATATATTTTTATATATTTTTATATATTTTTATATATTTTTATATATTTTTATATATTTTTTTTGTATATATTTTCATATTTTTTGAAACTTGTTAAATATTTTTTTTATAGATTTTGTTTTATATATTTCCTTCCTTTATAAATTCTGTACAAATTACTATATCTTTCTTAGCCAGATTTTTCTATTAATCAAGGCATTGTCTAAGGTTTAATGAAGCCTGGTCTTCAATACCAATTCGTATCCTTGTTATCCTTTGTAACTGAGAATAGCCAGAGCTTAACTCCCTAACAATAACCACGCCCTCTTCGACTGCCTATTTTCACACATTTTCCCACCTGCGTTCTACGGGGGAAAACGATTTAAAATAAATAATTACATAGTTAAACCAGCTGCTGCCACGCCCACTTCCGTTTCGCAATAAAAGTTTAGCCCTTCGTCTATCGCTTGAACATAACGCGGACTCGATTTCAATCTTCTGGTTTCTGCGGGGGAGTGGCTCATGTTTATTCATGTTTATTCGCCTTCCTTTGAATATACTCAGAAAAACATATATATGTATGTAAATATATTTAAATTGAAATTTAAAATTGAAATGTAAATAGAAATTTTAAATTTTAAATAGAAATTTTAAATTTTAAATGGAAATTTTTAATTTTAAATTGTCAAATTTTTAGGCAATGTTTTTAGGTTAAAATATTTAATTAAAGATACATTTTAAATTTAAGTCATTTGTAATATTTTTAGAAGAATGAATTTGCATTGATAAATGTTTTAAGAAAATTTTAAATTGTATTTCCAATTTTTGTAGCCTACTTTTGGATCCCAATTTTAGAGAATTTGAAATCTGAGCTTTCCTTTTTAATATTTAAACTAAGGCTAATTTGTTACCTAATATATTTTGTTACCTAATATTTAACCTTAAAATAAATAAACGTAAGGTTAAGTTGTTTTAAAAAAAAAGGGAAATAACCTTTGAAAACTTGTAAAACCTTTTGAAATAATTTCTCGCAGTCCTTTGAGTAGTCGCTTTAGTGTATTGTTAATAAGGAAAATTAAAACGTAAATGTTTGAAAATTAGATTTTGGCCCCCAAAGTCGCTATTGTTTAGTTGGCTTTGGTCTGGCCTTTTGCTCCCTCTCTCCTCATCTTCTCTCCCCCTCGCTTACTCCACCTCCTCCTCCTGCTGCTCTTGCTCCTTTATCCTTTATCCTGCTGCCCACTTTCTTTGTGTCTGTGTGTGTGTGTGCTGGGTGTGTTCAGTGAGGTGTTGCCTAGTTTTCGGCTTGTTAGTTAGTTAAAAGTTTTTGCGTGCAATTAAAATGCTGCGCAAAAAGTTTCCTTCCAACATTGTTCTTAATTTTTTCCTTGGTTTTTGCAGTGTTGCCAAAGCCAAATACAAAATGAACAACTATTGTCTCAGCGCCGTGTGTGTGTGTCGGTGTGTGTGTATCTGCGTAAGTCCTGCAGTCGGCAAAGTGTGTGCAAAGTCCTGTGGCAATTGTCTGATTGTTTTCTTAGCCGCAGCAGCAGTAGCTTCGTAAGGAGCAGCATTCAATGGCAAAGAAGAAAGTTCGTTATCAGTGACATTTTGGCGTATAAATAGCAAACAGCTCGCAGTCGAAAACCCTTTCGAGTCCTTGGCACAGCGCTAACCCGCTTCGTCCTGGCCAGTTTTACACAAAGAGAAAATGTATCTACCAAATTTATTATTTTTTTTTTAAATCTGAATCTGGCTTAGGCTTTGCTATAATAGAATATCGATAAAGGAAGTTCTACGATAAAAAAATATAGCTTTCTATATTATGTTGAAAGTATCTTATGATTTGATATTACAGAATTTTATATATTGAAAAATGTATCATTTAAGCGATATTATCGAAAAAATATCCAATAAATTGTATCTATTGTATTTAAATATTTTTTATTTATCAGAATATATATAGTTATATGTATAAAATATCTATTATCCGCAATTTATTGATTATAATATATCAAACAAAATATCGATAAAATATTGATATATCGATTTCACCGTCCTTTTTGGGAATTACTTCTTTAAAATATAGGTTTCAACTGCATTACCCCCTTTTAAATATATTCTTTCCCTTTCCCTTTAACTATTTATTTTATCTTAATTTTCACTTAATTTCCCTTCGACTTCCTTCAAATTTCATTGTATTTTTTTGCAGTGTAGTATTTAGTTCTCGATTCGCAGTTAGCAGTTAGCAGTTCCCAGTTGCCGTGGCGAACGTGCTGGCAATGACAATTGAAATGAATATTCTAAGCAGCTGGGCCACAAAGCTACTCAAAGACCCGGTAGATTTGGTCCACCGAATCCTGCAGCCTGAAATTCTGGAATCCTTCAGTCTCTATTTATATATATATATCTATTTATTTGCCTTTCATCGATGTCTGAACAATTAGGGAATGAATGAAATGCGGCAAGAGAGGATATAAAATAAATATACGAAAATTGTCAGAGCCATAAATATATTGCCCAAAAAAGACGTTGATAAATCTCTGATGAAAGGGTAGGCTTTTGCTTCTTAATTTAAATCAATTCTTGAAGCTTTTTCGCTTTAAATTTGCTCGACGACTGTCATTTTCAGTTTGCTATCCGCGAAATTAAATCAATTTCTGACCGCAGAAACCGAAAAGCTGCAAAAATATATGATTCATGTGTGTGTGTTGAGGCCAAAAAGGAACCGCAGAATATGCATTTTTATTCAGAAAAATATATATATAAAAGAACTGACAAAACTAATTGCCTTGGTAAGAAAAAAAAAAAAAAATGAAAAATAAAGCGAAATTGAAAATAAAAATCTTAACAAAATAAGCTAAGAGCTGAAGAGTTGCCGAGTCGCATTAAATCATTTCCGCACTGCGAAGCAGGCAGATTCTTCTTCGTTTTTATGATGTTTCTCTATATATATTTTTTGTTGTATTTTCTCTTATATTTGTTGTATTTTTTTTTTCTTATAATTTTTTGTTGCACTCTTCTTTTTTGGCCTGTTCTTGCGGCAAGTTGCAAGTTGCAGGCAGTTGCAGTTTACCACTATTTATGGGCTGCTGCCGGTGGCGAAAAAGATGAAAAGTGGCAGCAGTGTCTCCCTGGTTTTTTTTCAGAAAAATGTTGAAGAGTATTCTGGCATCCTGCTTATATATATATATCGTATATATATACCCGCTCCCCTCTCCCCTCTCCCGATTAGCGCATTCATGTGTGTGCATGTGTAACATATTCAGGCAATTACTGCCATTCAGCGCATTTCAATTCAACTTCAAAACTGTGCCACCCTCTCGGTCCTCCGCCTTGCTGGCTTTCCCGCCACAAAAGTAGCAGCAAAAAAAAAAACACAACAAAAAAAAAAAAGCTTTTAAACTTCACTCAAGATTTTTGCCGTTCACGGCTCTCGGGCTCGCAAATTTTTTGACTGTTGCTGCTGCTCACTTAGTTTTTCATTTTTTTTGCCAGCAGTCTGACAGGATTTTTGTTGGCACCCTGGTTAAGGATATGCGATTTTTAAATATTTAGTTAAAAAAAACTTTAATTTTTAAAGATAAAACATTAAGGAAAGTTGCTAATTTCAAGGGTATAACTTATTAAATATTTTTTATATCAATTTATAGAGTAAAATTATAAAATGTATTTAATGTCTTAGCATTAAAAATATACATATAAAAAATAATAAATAAAATATATATTTTTTTGCCTTAATTTTATTTTTTAAATAAGTAAAGAATGTTGCTAATAACATTTTCTGAAATATTTATCTAAAAAAATATATATATATATATATATATTTTATATACAAATTTTATTAAAATATTTCACAAAATTTTATTAAAATATTTCAGAAAATTATATTAAAATATTTCAGCAAATTAATGAATTTGAAGAAGATTTCAACCTTTTCTAAACATTAAATAAAAATATAGAAAAATACAAAATGTAAAAAAATATTTATTGCTTTCAACACTTTACTAATTTAATTAAACTTCCATTTTAAATTGAAATAAATTGTTGAAAATTTTCCCCCTATTTTCTACCACCGTTCCTTGGCATTCTCATAATTTTTGGGCTTGCATGCTGACTGCCTGACGCATCTTCTTCTAGGATGCTTACACTATATATCCTGCTGATGCTGTTGCTACTGCTACTGCTGTCTTTATCTACGACTGCCACTTTATATATGTGATGTGGGCTTACACCACAGGCTAAATATATAGTTACAGTTTACAGGTTAAGTTGAGTTGAGGTTGATTTCCAATTAAATTTTCAAGAGATTTAATAATCAATTTAAATAATAATAAATTAAAAATTAAGTACATTTTGGGTTTAAGAAATATATTTGCAAGTTTTCTAGCTTTTTTAAGAGCCTAATTAAAACTTATCAAAAAATATTTTCATATTTCATTATAACTTTTTAATATAAAAAAAAGGATAATAAAAGGAAAAAATCTTGGGTTTTACGATATAGTATTTGTTTTTTTTTTTTTTTTTTTTTAATTTTAAAATTAATAACAAATAGCTTTTAAAAACGTTCTAAGTTTTTTTTTTAAATTTAAAAATGGATTTAATAATAATTATTATATTTAAATATAAATAAAAAATAATTAGGTGAAATTCTGAATTTAAAAAAAAAACCATATCAAAAATATTTATTAATTTTAGCTTTAAAAAATCGTTTGGAAAAACTGCCAGGTTTTTTAGAAGCCTTAATATAAATTCTTAAATAGTTTACTTATTAACATTAATTTATTAACATTATTTATTAAAATTAATTAATAATTTAATAACATTTAAATATAAATAAGAGAATAATTGGTAAAAAGGCAAAATATCATGGATTTTATGTAAGAATTATTTGCTTATTTTTCTTAGTACTTTGGGAGAATTATAATTAATAATTTAAATATTTAAATAACTAATTTTACTTCTCAAAATTAAATAATATATATATTTATTTCAAATTCTTTAACTAATAGCTATTATTCTGGCTACATCTGTTTTGTCCTGCCGCTGGCTCTTTATCATTTTCTTTCTCACTTGATTTTGCTGCTGCTGTTGTTGGGCTCTTACTTTGTTGTCGTTTTTACAAGTCTGTCAAAATGTAGTTCATATATCCGCACACACACATACACTTATATTATATATATATACATATGTATATATATATATTCGGCGAAAATTCATTTTGCAGTTGACATAACTTTGTCAGCCCCAATTTATCAACAACAATTAGTAGAGCAGAGCGGACCCCACTGACTTGACTTGAGTTGACTTGACGAACGGGTGTGTGTGTGTGTGTGTGTGTGTTATGTTGTGTTGTGTTGTGCCATGTGTATATGTGTGTGTGGCATGGCAAGTATGTGACAAGTATTTTGAACAAAAACTTTGTCTGCCAAACAGACTCCACTTGGCTTTTCTTCGGCCCCGAGAATGAGACCGGAGCGAACTTTGCGTAGACGTAAGCGTAAGCGTAATATTATAATGCCAAAATAATGTGCATTTGGAAAATTGCTGTCACAGCAGCAGCAACAGCAACAGCAGCAACACATCAATTGTCAAGTTGTCAGCTCGGGGAGCCGGCTTATTAAACTACAAAACTCACCTGTACTCGTGCGACATGAAGAAAGTTCCTCGAATCAGGCATCCATTTGGATTCTTTCGCTTGCCATTGAAAATCTTTTGGTAATGATCGTAGTTGTTCAGATTGACAGCCCCATCAAAGGTCAGCATAATGATTTGGGGAACCTGCAAAACGAAAATAATATAATATGTAATTGATTTATTTAAAAATATTATTACAAGTTAGGTTTTCTTTAGCATAGTTGTTTTTTTCATTGCTCAGCTTACATTTTTGATCAGAGTTTATTATTGGTCCTGCCAACCTAAGAAAATATGTCAGAAAGTATCCATATACTGATACTATATTAATATTTGATGAAAACGTATATTAATACATCCATAAATGGGCGATATATGTGCAATAAATCGATATTCTGGATGATATATATCGAACTGTGCCAGAAAAGTGCTTAAACTTGGTTTAAGGCATCATAATTTTAATGAAATTTACAAATGTTTACTGAATATTGTTTTAAAATTTAAGCTATGAAAAATAATTAAATAAAAACCGAAAAATTATTAAAATTAGAATAATCGAAAAAATATTGAATTTTTTGAGAAAATATCGATTTTATAATAATCAGGAAACAAATTTGTAGCTATATTTTCTCGTAAAATCCATTTAAAAAAAATTAGAGTTTTTTATCGATATTTTTTTCGATAATTTTAATTTTTTAATTGAATTTTTTTTTTAATTATAAAAAATATATGGAATTGAATCCAGGAAAGTTTTCTTAAATTCGACATTTTTTACCTAAAATTCGATATTTTTCGATAATTCTAATTTTAATGAAACTTTAAGTCAATTTTGGTAAGATTTTGAGTGTCTTATTTTTATAACTAGACCATATAAGACTTTTATTTTATCGATATATATACCCCGATATAATTTCCTTAATATTAATCAATGCTGAACAAGTATATATACTCCCTTTGAGCTTAAAACATCCTTTTCCCATGCACTAAATTATAATATAAAAGCTAGTAACTGTGATAAAAATAAATACAAGTATTAGGCACTTGCTATGACACGAGGTGTAAGAGGTGTGCAAGGTCTGCGTGTGTTGGTGTGTGTTTGTGATGGGTGTTTTTGTGCCCAATTAGAGGATTGCCGACCTCAAAATCAGCCGGGCATACCGATGGCATTGGCAGCCGCAAAAGCAGCGCACGCTGACGGCATTTCCTAATTGAAGGTTTTGCATTTTGCGTTTGTTTTTCCTGTCTGCATTGCGCCTGGCTGCATTGAGGGGGGGAAAAGTCCTCACCTCACACACCTCCCCCACCCCCCAATCAGGCCACCACTCTCGGCTTTGGGAAAACTTGCAACTTGAGCATTAAACATAATTAGTGGGCATGTGGGGAGCAAACTAGCAGCGGCAACCAATTCACGAAAACCAAATTAATTTCAAATAATGCCCCCCGACTATCAATAACACCCGAAAAGCAGCAGCAGCAGCATTGCGAATTCCATTACAAAATTGCCACCCAAAAATATGGGAATCAACCGAAAAAGCAAAGCAAACCCCAAACCCCAAACCCAACCAAACCCAAGGCAAAACCCCTGCCAGTTTCGAGCTGCAACACTTTAAGTGCAATTTCTATAATCAAAGACCGCACGGAACACCAAGCCAGCGAAAAAGTAATAATAATGCCAAAGAAATGACGAGGCGAAATACAAAAACAGCACAAAAATTGTTGTGAAAATGAAATAGAACTTGGGGATGCTCTGATGGTAGAGAAATTTTTATAATAATAAATTATACAATAAATATATAACGAATGCAATTTATTTAATTTTTTAAATGATTTTCAAATATATTTTGGTTTAAAAATTATATCTCGATAATGATTTACTGTTATTAAACTTAAAACAATCATTAAAACATATACAATTTATTAAAAATTAATATAAAAAGGTTAAGATTCTTTTAGGAACAAAAGTAGAATTTTAATTTTTATTTATATCTTAATATATATTTTACAATAAATTATGTATCAGTGTGACGAAATCTTACATTAAAAAAAGAAAGTTATAGTCGAAGCTATACAATTTATAAAAAATTCATATACAAAAGTTAAGATTCTTTTAGTAACTATAATTGTATGATTATTATTATTATTTAATATGTATTTTACTAAAAATTATCAATAGTGTGACCATATCTTTCGTCTAACTTAAAAATATAAGTTAAAAATGTTTAACTTTGCCACAAAATCAAACGACTTTACCCGCTATAAAAATCTTTGGGATTAAGGTATATTGAATTTTGGCCCTAAGAACCCTTAGAACCTTGAGGATATATATAAAACAGAAATAATAAAAACGAAGAAGGGATTGGGAAAAATCCGGAAATGCATTCTGCAAAGATCTGGCCATAAAGGCGAACGGCACGGCGGCCAGAAACGCACTTAACGCTTTCATTGTAAGGACACATAAAAAGGATTATTGTACAAATTCAATATTAATGTGGTCGCTGGATCGGCGATGACGATTGCAAATTGCAAATGCAACGAGGATAGTGATAGTGGGGATAAGGATGAGGATGGGGATGGGGATGGAGATGCTGGGCACCTAACCGAATTGAGCTGGCAAAATTATGCAGGGGCGTGAATCGACTCTCTTGGCGGTCAGTTTAAGTGCGGAGCTTAGGATGACAAGGCGGCATTGAATCGAAATTGAAATTTGCGCTTGGATTCGACAGGAGTTTTCAGGCTTTTCATATTTTTTTTTATTTTTTTTTTTTATTTTTTTTTTTTTATTATTTTCCTGCACTTTTCCGGACTTTATTGAACGGCATATTTCAAAAGGCGCGTTTCCGCAAAAATGGGTGCAAATCAACTGCAAGAGGGAAAAAAAAGAGTGGAAAAAGAACTTTGGGCCCCTTTCTCCTCCGCTGAATTATGAAGTAAAAATATTATTGCAAATATATAATGAATGTGCGGGAGAAGAAGATGCTGGGGAAAATGGAGCTAAGGCAAATCATAAATTTCTAGCTTGGACCAAGTTTCTTCTCAAAAGGGAGATGAAAATAATGGGGAATTGAAAAAAGTGTAAGGCATTGTGAACTTTATGCTTTTGCCATATTGCTGAATCGTCGATTACCTATCGCACTTCAATGGCAAATTGCTTGTCAAGAAAATGAGGTCAAGAAAAGGGTATCCTTAAAAAATAAAAAAAATAAATTCGATTTATTTCTGTATCTATTCTATTTGATATATTTTGGACTGAGCCAAAGGGAATCCTAAATTAAAAATATTATATATATAAAAAAAATAAATAAATAATAATAAAATGAATAAAACAGTAAACTAATGTTTAACAATTTTTTTAAAATTAAAATCAATACTTTTTAGCAAAAATAAAAAAAGAAGAAATTTTAATAATAAAATAAGTAAAAAACTCAAATAAATGTTGTACTATTTTTATTTCATTAATATCGATATTTTTCGAGAGCTTTAATTTCGATAAATTAAAATTTAAGTCGTTTTCGATATGATATTTGAAGCAATATTCCTATTGCTATGTATTTTTATAGGGGGATATCGGGATATATATATTAATATATATTCATCAAGAAAATTATATAGGATATATATTGATAAAAAATCTATCAGAACTCATATTTCTTATCGATATATATCCCTCAAAATAATTTCCTCCCCCCATAAACCTTCCTATTTCCCCCTTTTAAATGCCTGATTAAAGCAGCCACACGAGTTTAATAGAATATATCCTAAAATTTAGAAAGGACCAATTTATACAGAGACACACATACACATGAGGATGGCAAATAGAGGATGAAAAGTGCTAGAATATTTCCCCGGCGCCAGCGACCCTTTTGGATGCCCCCCCCTTTCCTTTTGCTGCTGCTGCTTCTGTGTGCGTTGATAATTTTTGCCTAATGCGACTCAAGTTTGCACTTTAGTCTTTCAGCAAATATGGCAGCCCCTGAGGCAAGGATGCAGGCGGGAAAACTGGGAGGGGGGAGGGAGGAGGAGTAGGAGGCTGAGACTGAGACTGAAGCGGAAGGAGGCCACAAGTTTCCTTCGTCGCTCTGCTCTGCTCTGGCAAATTTGCATAGCTCAGTTGCTCAATCGCAGCGACAATTGAGCGGCTCATTGATTGCACCACCACCCCCCATGTTTGGCCCCAGCCATTTTCCATTTCCCATCACAAATTTTTCCCCTGCCGCAGTTTTTCCCCATTTTCCCCATTTGCTGCCACTCGCCACTCACCACTTATCCCAGCCAAAGTTTTTGTTGACACTGTGTGCCATCTTTTCATTTCATTTTCGCAAATCAAACTCGATTCGCATTCAAATTGAGCAAAAGCGGTGTTTTTTTTTTGTTTGCAACGCATCTTTTCTCATTTTCCTATTTTCCAAATATATATATGTATATTTTTTTTTTGCTTTGATTTATGACCAAGAACATTTTAAAGAGTTTTGGGCAATAATAATTATGGTTATAAGTGGGTTATAAAAATTGTGTATTAAATAGATTTCAAGGGTGGAGAAATATCATTTATTAAATTTATTCAAATTAAATGCCTTTAAAAAGTAATTTTGTGTTTACTGGTTAATAAACATTACATTTTGTGAACAGTTATTCGAATTAAAATTTATTATTAATTGCTAAGTTATGAAAGATTTTAATAATTCAATATTTTTATTGTATTAAATCAAAATTTGTATCAAAAATTAATATTGTTTAGGGTGTTTATTGCTTATTTCTTTATTTTTTAGTTTCTTTATATCTATGTATATATTTGTTATTTATTTATTTTAATTTTTATTGTATTTATTTATTTTAATTTTAATTTTTATTTATTTATTTTAATTTTTTTTCCTTAATTTTATTTATTTATTTTATTTATTTATTGTATGTATTTATTTTATTTCTTAATTGTATTTATTTATTGTATTTATTTATTTTATTTCTTAATTGTATTTATTTATTTTATATATATTTTTAAGCTTTTTTTTATTTATTTTAAAATTTCAAAGAAATCAAAACCCAGAACCGACCCCATACTAACCCCCGATAAGATAAGGCAAATAAACTTACTCAATTAGTTGGAACAAAAATTCCCAAGATATTTTTTTAATATACTGTGTCACCGTCCAATTAATGAAGCACTTGTAGATACCACAACTATCCAGTATAGAGTTTCGTAATAAAAAAGCATGACTGAATTGCCCAACGAAATCAGTTTGAGCCAAATTGCTGTTGCAATAACACATTGTCTCTTCGACGACATCAAAAAATTTCGAAAAAAAAAAAAAAAAAAAAAAAAACATCCCAAAAATGAGATACTTTACACTTCTGGCGGCAGCCCTTGTGGTCTTGGCCTGTGCCTTGCCCAGAACCTATGCTGGCAATGATTACCTCTGGGGCGAGATCGGGGCCAATGACTACAAGTTGGAAAAAACAACGGTTTCGAAGGCCTTTTTCGTGGGTCTGGTGCAGACCAAGAAGTACACCTTCAAGCAGTCGGTAAATAAACCATAAAAATTAACTAAAAAAAACATAAATAATTAATACAAATCTAATGCAAAAATGTGCTCTTAAGGACAATTTAAATGCCTTGACCATAACGGCCATCAAAGTCACGGACAAAAAGAAGAGCAATGGTGCCACGGCGGAGCTAATCAGCGGCGGTCCGGGCTCAAAGGGAGCCACCATTAAGTTTACATCGGTGCGAGGCGGTGGCATCAAAGATGTTGTCGAGATATGGGGCCGCTAATCAAGTGAGAAACATATACTTTCACTTTCTCTTCCCCCCTGAAAATCGAAAAAGATAACAAAAAAACAAAGAAAAGGTCTAGCTGGAAGTGTATACATACATGAATTTTCTTTTCCAACAAAAATGTAAAACTTGGCTGGCCAAGAAAAATAAACACAGGCTTTAAACGAAGTTTCTTTGATTTTTTAAAATATATTTAAAGTATATTTTTAAGGAGAAATGTAGGTGCAAAAATTAATTTTTTTATATTTTTTAATAGAGCTTTTAAAAAAAATATTTTCCTGAGAGTATTATTTAAAAATAAATATTTGCTTTTTAATTTATTAGGAAAAGTACTACAAAAGTATATGTTTTAAATAAATATATAAGAAAACTCCCAGAAAATTATTCTTTTTAGAAACTCGATTAAAAAAATATTTGTATATATTTAGATGCCCAAAAAGGGCTAGCATAACTGTGAAAAAAAATTTGTTGAACATTTTCTGGGCTTAAAAAAAATAGAATTGTTTTTAAACACAAATATTAAAAAAAAATCGAAATAATATTTTTGTAGATTTTCTGGGCTTAAAATATATAAAATATTTTTAAAATTAAAAAAATAATTAATTTAAAAAAAAATATTAATTAAAATAATAGAAAATAATAGAAAGAAAACCTTCAGGAAAACATTTTTGGACGTTTTCTTGGCTTAAAAAAATAGAAAGCCAGCTACAAGAATATTTAAAAATATTTGTGTGCAAAAAAATTAAAAACAAACTCGCAAATAATATTAAAATTAAAAGAAAGAAAGCTTAGAAAATGTTTTAAAATATTTCTAAGCCAAAAAAATAAGAACCAAACTGCAAGAAAAATATTTTTGTACATTTTTTGGGTTTAAAATACATAGAAAATCTTCCGAGCATTTAATTAAAAATGTTTCTTTACAAAAATATTACAAAAAATAAAATTCCAAATTATATTTTAAAAGAAAAACTTTAAGAAAACATTCTTGAACATTTTGGTCTAAATATTCTTGAATATTTGCCAAGAAACCCTGCCATAAGAGTATTTAAACCTCGGCTCCAAGTTGTCTTTTGTAATTCTGTAATATATGTATGCTGTGACATTTAGGGCTTCTTCGTGGGCAAGATACAAGAGACACTATAAGAATATATGCGGCAGCGTGTCTGAGATACAACAAGATGCTTGTGCAGGTGTTATTATCGAAGTAGGTCAGCCCAAAAACAGTTTGGAGGTTGCAACCAAATACCCAATACTCGATATGCAACTTCTCCGGGCTCTCCCTATAAAAACGAAAGGTGTTTTTGTCATAACCAACAGTCAAACTTCATCGATCAACCTTAGAAGATGTATCTGCCCTGTGTGCTCCTCCTGATCCTGGCCACCGTGGCTACCAATATCCACCAGATCGAGGCTCTAGGCGGTACCCAGGATGGCAATAACTATACGTGGGGCACCAAGGCTACCACCGATACACTGATTGCCAAGGAAGTGGTCTCCGCCACCAAGCTGTTGTTGCAGAGCAACACCCAGACCTATACGCTTACCCAGGCGGGCACGGCCAAGACTATATCGTATATAGCCATAACGGATCTGAAGCGTAAGAGGGGAGCTACAGCATCCATAACATCTGGAGGTGTTGGCGACACAACGGTCACCATTAAGTTTACATCGGCCCGAGGAGCTCCCATTAAATCGCAGGTGGAAATATGGGGTGCCTAAGGGGTTGCTCCATATATCCATATATTTATTATTTTATTTATTTAGATGCACCTCTAATGAGAGCCTTTTTTTTTTGTCTTTCGCACATAAAACATTTTTTTTTTTAATATGATAAATAAATAAAATAAGATTTAAAAATGCATTTTTTTTTACGAAAAAAGGAGTGAAAATATTTCTTATAATTAAATTTGAAGGAAAAAGTATAAAAAAGTCCCTAAAAAATGGGAAAGCTAATGGCTATAGCATTGATTTTTCACAATTTGTGGAATTCTTTAAGAAAAAACTTTTTTTTTTAAATAAAGGAAACTAAAAAAACGAAGAGATTTAAAAATGTGTTTAATATTTTTAATATTATAAATAAATAAATAAAATTTAAACATGACTTATTTACTTTATATTATATTTTTGTAACAAATAAAAAGAACATGAAAAATAATTTTTCTAACAAAAAAATTACTGATAATTAAATTAAAATATTAAATTAAATTATTAAATCAAATTATTAAATTAAATTACTAAATTAATTAATCAAATTAAAAATTATATAAAAAAAGTTATAAGGTAACTAAAAGTCTCTGAAAAATATAGAAAAACTATACCTAAAAGGGTATCTAAGGGGTATATAAATCCCTAGAGAAGCTGACAAGCCACAGGCACACGCGGCGTATGCGTGTTTTGTGATGCCAAATCAAAGGAACTTTTTGGCATGCACAAATTAACCGCTTGTTTGCGGTTAATTGAGATGATATTAATTATAATTATGCCCGCGTCTCGCACACACACACAGAGAGAAAAACAGGATACAGACACACGCACACTCTCCCCCCCCCCATAGATAAAGATTCAGTTAGCAAATGGAATTATTTTTGGGGAACGGGGGAGCTCGCATTCGCTGCGAACACATGTAAGCGCTAATAACACTTAAATAAGCACCGCCAAAGCCCACACATATACACAACACACACACACACACACATACACCAGCAGTGTTGGCATTTTGAAAAGTTTTTTGTAGCTAGTTTATAGCTACAAGAAATATTAAACTAGGTTTTCATTAAAGATTAATAAAGCTATATATAATAAATAGGGATATATCGATATTAAATCGGTTTTTAATGTTAAGGATGATATATAAATCGAAATTTTAATTTTTATTTTAATTATTCATATTCTCTTAGTATTATAAATGTTTTTAATACGTTTAACAGATAATTTTTAAGGATATTCAGTTACTTTTTAAAATTTATGAAGCCTAGAAAGCATTTAATATCGATTATATTGATACTAAATCGATATAAAAATCGATATTGTAGTATGGCAATAAGTCCATGTTCTCATTGATATATGTATATATTTAATTATAATTACTTTTAAAAATGTTTTAACTATAATCATTAAAACAACAAAAAAAAATTTTCCAATTTGTGTTATTTATTTCCGAAAATATCGATATCTTAAAGATATATAAATAAATAATAAAAGTAATATTTTTTTGATATTTAAAATTTTAAAAAATAAACTGAAATATTTTAGAAAGGGATGACAATATTTTTAACTATATCGACAGTTTTCCTCGATTCTATATATATATATATTTTTTTTTTTCTTACTTACTTTTAATTTTAAATTATTATTTCGTATCTAAAATCATTTCAAAATTTAGGCAGCAATGCCACACATACTTGTACAAATATACATTCTCATAACACACACACACAAGGCAGACAAACACACACACAAACATAGAGGAAATGGCGAGGACAAACATACATTTCAATTTCGAAATTAAGTGGCTCACTTGTCTTGTTTGTATTGGAATTCGTGTGTATTTGGCAGTGTGTGTGTGTGTGTGTGTGTGTATATGGGTGTGCGTGTTTATGGCTGTGCCTGTGCCTCTGTGTGTGTGTTGATGCATCTGCTTGATTGTGTGTAGATTTGTTTGTTTGTTTGTCTCTGCGATTTGCGTATATTCTATGTATGTCACACATACGTTTTGCATTTAACTTGTGTTTTTTTTTTGTGCTCTTTTTTTCCTTTTTTTTTGACTAAGTATGAGCCCAAAAAGGGTATAGATTGGGAATGAAAAGGGTTAATATATGGGAATAAAAAAAATATATATATGTATTTTATAAGAAAAAATTAAATAAAATT
Source organism: Drosophila bocki (assembly GCA_008042715.1). Lineage (NCBI taxonomy): Eukaryota > Metazoa > Arthropoda > Insecta > Diptera > Drosophilidae > Drosophila > Drosophila bocki. Next base: position 60,962 of record VNJY01007645.1, read on the forward strand.
GTTAAACAAAAACTAAAGATGAAGCATAAGAAAAGCCTAAAGAAAAACTAAATAAAGTATTTTTTATTCATTTGTTTTTAAATTAAGCCCTTTAGTTTATTATTAGTTTTCTATTTTTTCTATATATTTTTATATTTATTTTAATATATTTATATATTTCTAGATAAGACTAACCAATAATAATATTTTTTACGGCCTACAAGCTATTTTAAATTTTTTAAGATAAAAAAAAGCCTTGAAAATTTATTTAAAAGTGTCTTGTTAGATTTTTTTTTAGTTTAGGATTTATTTTTATTATTTTTTTTTTAGTTTAGGATTTGTTTTAATTTTTTTTTAGTTTAGGATTTGTTTTAATTTTTTTTTTTAGTTTGGATTTTTTTTTATTATTATTTTTTTTTCGTTTAGGATTTATTTTTATAATTATTTAGTTTACGATTTATTTCTATTATTTTTTTCTATATGCTTTTTTTTTGTTTACAGTGTGTGTCCGTCCATTATTATTATTTTTCTTATTATTATTATAATTATGAAAGCGTAACCACAACTTATGTACATGACCAACTGTCTGTCAATTTTCCGGAGGAAAAATCGGGTCACGAGTCAAAGGCCAGGAGGGGCAGGAGGGGTATATATACATATATGCCCGATATTAATATACATATATTAACCAATTTTTTCATTTGAAAGTGGAAAGTGGCCAAGGAAAATATTTAAAAATTAGTTTTAACGTATTCACACAATGGAAATAATAAATTATATGTAAATAAAATAAAATATATAAATTAATTTTAATTAAATATAAAAAAAACTCTAAAAAATACTTTAAAGCCTTAAGGAAAATAATAAAATATTTGCTAAATTTATGGAAAATTTATTTAAGAATAAAAATATTAATTAAAGGTGGAAAATAAATCTTTAAAAATGTATCCCTTGATAAAAATGCCACAGAAGTCCTTAGAGTTTAGGTGTTTTTTTTTTCTATCCATTTTTGTGAAAGCAGTTTTATGAGTTTTCCGGGGTTTTCTTCCCCCCCTTGACTGTACTGTATTGGCCATGGCTATTTACACCATGCAGCGCATAACTCTTGGCCAAATAAACAAAGCGTAGTTATTAAACAGGATATTCGAATCAACAGGAACACCAGCCGCAGTAGCAGCAGCAACAGTAGCAACAACAATAAGGACGAAGGACAACGAACAACAGATGGCAAAAAGTACAAGAGCACAATTTCCTTATGCAAAGCGACGATAAGAGCCAAACCGAATGCAAATACATAGATTTATAGCCACAGAACACGATGGGCAAGAGAGAGTTTTCCGGACAATACAGTATATCCAAAGGAAAATATGTGCTCTACTCTCTCTCTATATATATATATGTATATAGATATATATATATATAGATATATCCCAAGCCCGATCCACAGCTGCCATAGCCCCAGTTCTGTGTCGTAAAAATAAAAGCTGTCAATGCACTTGAAATTTATCGCCCTGCAAATTAACACTTAAATGCAAATGGCAAAAAATGGAGACCAACAAGTAGTAACAGGAGAAACTAACTCGACAGGAAAAGTACTCTAGAAAAATTCAAAAAAAATTTATAAAGAAAATTGGGCCAAGAAAGTGTTTACTAAATTAATTTTAACAACTTTAAGCAGCTAAAAGTAGGTCTCAAAATAATTATAAAATAATGTATATAGTATATACCCCTCATCTACCCTAGAAAAAAAATACCCTCTCTCTATCTCTCTCTCCCTCTCAAGTGGATAGTTACTTACCTTTTCGGCCTCCAGTTCCCCGGGTATCTGTGTGCCGTCCTTGGAGCAGAAGCAATAGGGCAAAGCACAGCTCTCCGTGTTGCACCTTTGGGCGGTATCGGCAGGTGCTTCTGTGGCCGGGGCAGGCGCTAAAAAATAATAATAAAAAAAATATATAAGAAAACGGAAACAAGTTGGGAAATTATTTAAAATCTATTTCGTTATGCGAGATCCAATCCGTTTTGGGGAAGCCAAGTAACAATGCCAGGCAAATATCAATAAGGAGGAGGAGCAGGCAAAGCAGGAGCAATGCCAATTCCAGGAACAAGTTAAAAGAAAGTTAACAACAAAAGGGGGAAAGGTGTGGAAGAAGGGTGCAAAAGGGGGGCGATACAACAGGGAAAAACTCAGGATGGGGGGCTTGGCAGGTAAATAACCTTAAGCCAAAACCCGAGAACTCGCTTTCTCTCGGTCAAAAGCTATTTGCATATGTGGGCGTGGCACTTAAAAGTCACTTGAAAAAAAAAATACAAAAAATATATTTGTAAGCTTTTACACATTTAAAAAATTATAATAATTTTATATTTAATTATTATTGTTTATTAAATGTATTTTATAAATATTTTAAATATTTTATTAAATACATTTAGAGATTTACTTGACCTACATTTTTTTTTTAATTAAGTAAAGTGAAGAGATCTTTAAAAAAAAAATTTAAAAATATTTATTAACTTAAATTTTAAAAATATATATATATATTTTCAAATTTTATTAAAATAAATATTTTTATTAAATATTAATATATAATATAATATATATATATATATATAATATAATAATAATATTAATTTTTTAATTGTATAAAAA
>VNJY01007651.1:0-135921 GCA_008042715.1 Drosophila bocki
CAAATGTTCGATATATTTGTAGAAAAAAAATTATAACTTTGCTGTTTTTCAACATTTTTGCACCATTTTTTAGATATGGCCATTTTATATTATTTTAGAATTTCTGTAAAAATTGTATGAAAATCGGACGACTATATGATATAGCTGCCATAGGAACGATCGAGAAATAAATAGGAAAAAAATTATAGCTTCGTTGTTTTTCAACGTATGTTTATCTACTCTGAGATATAAGCTTTTTTTATTATTCTAGAATTTTGGTATAAATTTCATAAAAATCGGACAACTATATCTTATAGCTGCCATAGAAGCGATCGGTAAATGTATAATATATATAAAGCTGGGAATGTAAAACTGTAATTGTCAAACTGTAAACATAATAAGTATAGGTAAAATGTTATGAAACTCTGTTTAGTGTCTGTTTTCGGCATTATAATTTATAATATAAATATGAAAACCAATCTGCAAGGGTATACAAACTTCGGCGTGCCGAAGTTAGCTTCCTTTCTTGTTTTTATACTTAAATATACATACATCAAAACAGCCATGAAAATAATGTATTTGAAATCTTTTATAAAAATTTTATTTTTGGCATATAACACTATTTGAAATTATTTAATTTTTTTTCAACAACAAAATTTTCAGTGCATCTAATTTTTTTTCACAAACTTCGGAAAATGCATTTTTGTACTTTCTTACTAATAGGTAAATGTTTATCAATAATATTTTAAACAATATTTGTAAAAGTCGGTAATTTTGTAAGAATTAGCTTAAAGATATTTATTTAAATTGTTTAACATGAAATAAACAGTAAAACCATCCATAAGGTAACTAGTTTCCTACTATGTACAATTTTATTCTCTTCTATGACTGTAGCCTGCTGCTTTTGGACTTTAAGCCGGGCTGTCCATTGGAGTTACCCGTCAGAAGAGAATTGTAAGTAATAAAAGTCGAATTTGAAATTAACAACTCTATTGCTTTTGGTATTGTCAGAGTTGCAATTGGAATTGGATATATCTGTACATTAATAAGCCAATCGAAATAATTTAGAGCCAACTTAACAAATTTCAATTAAATAGAATTTGATTTATTATCTCATTGTTAACATTCCATTTTAGAAAATACCATACAAGAGGTTTAATGGTAGATTTATTTGTAAAAATTAAAGAGGAAAGTAAACTTTACATTAAATTAAAAATTATAACAATAATTGAGTTAATACAACATCTGAAAGTGTCAAATTTTTTAGAATACCCATTTATAAAATTCATATAATTTGCAGCTTTTCTCAAATGGGGCGGTCTGTGCGATAAGGGCCGCAGACAAAGCCCCATTAATCTGTCTCCAATGGAGGCTAGGAATGTTAACGGCGGCCGCCTGAAACTAAGGAATTACCACGAACCCCAGAGGAGCCTAATAATGGTCAACAATGGGCATACAAGTGAGATTCTTCCCTAAAATGAATACATTATTTTCGTGTCCAGTTTCAGTGACCGGCTTTGCCCGAGGGCTGACCCTTTCCGGTGGCTTCCTGAAGAACCCGTATGTGTTGAAGCAGTTCCACTTGCACTGGGGTTCGGAGCACACTCTCAACGGCATTCGATATCCGCTGGAAGGTCACTTCGTTCACCGAAACACCTTATACCCGAATTTAAAGACGGCTGTGAATTATAAGGATGGTATTGCAGTGATTGGAGTGCTCTACCACGAATCCTTTGAAGAAAATTATGCACTTGACGCAATCATCAGGAACCTGGGCGAAGTGCAGACCTATGAAATGTTAGGCCAACCCGTACCATTAGCGAAATCCTTAGTGTTGGCTTTTCTAATGCCCAGCATGTCGAACTACTATACCTACGCCGGCTCCCTGACTACATCGGGCTGTGCCGAGTCCGTCACCTGGATCGTGCCGACGGAGACATATCCGGTGAAGTTGGATCAGGTGAATATGTTAAGACAGATCGAATACGAGAAGGGAAAGAAGCTGAGCAACAACTACCGGGAGTTGCAGAGCAAGGGGGACCGAGATGTGCTCCTGGTCTCGAGGGCGTCCGGACCAGCGAGACTCACTGTTCCCATTTTCTTGATCCTGACGTTTGTTTTGGCGAATCAGAAAATTCGTAGTTAAGATAGAAATTAATATGTTTTTATATAACCCCACAGGGCGTATAAGTAATACGAATGTGACCAATATTATACATAGTATTAATAATACATTTTAAACTAAATGCAATCAATCACTTCTCATATTTTCAACTTTTAAGAAAAGAAGCCCTATTATTGTTCAGGAAAAAGTAGAAATTAATTAATTGGACAACATGGGCGCCTGTTTTTCCTGCTGCGGCCAGAGCGCCGAGGAGACAAATCTGATGCCCTCGCCTGAGGAGCGCCGGCAGCAGCAACTGGACGCGGCGGAGAAGCGTCGCCAGGAGAACGAGCAGCGTGGCATCAAGAATCCGGAGAGCGTGCGTCGCCAGCAACAGAGGGCAGAGGAGCTGCAGCGACGCGAAGAAGAAGCCGCCCGTCAGGGTCAGGGACAGGCCAACCTGAGGTGGCAAACGAGCTAAGATCCAAGGGACTAACTCCACCGTTTTTTTTGTACTTGACTCCAACCTGTTTCCTGATCTTTTTGTACTTGCAACTTGTCTTTGTTATGGCCACCTGGATGCACCGTCTCAGGGTTTTTCAGCCAGCGACCAAAAATGTTCAACCAAAAAATAAAAACACACCAAATTGTTATCAGTGAATAATGATTCATGGCGGGATTAGTCTAACTAATTCCAAGAATCTGAAATCTACATATGCATCTCTCGGTATTTGTTAATTGCTCGTCATTCCTGTTGTTTATTAAATTGTATTTTATGCTGTACATAGCAATTATATTGGATAATAATAAACATGTAGTTAGATATTGTAAGACTTAATATAATCATTTTCTGTAGAGTCGAGGCGCAAGGCAAACCTTTGAGGAAAATTTCCGGCGTCCCTTGGTACGTTCGAAGCAAGGATATCGAGAGAAACCTAAAGGTCTCGATGGTCGAAGACGTTCTCCAAAATTTGGCAACCGGCTATGCGCAACGCCTCGGAGGAAGATTAAAAAGAAGCCACCCAATCGACCTCCCTAAAAGGGTAATAACCTAAATGTATGTATACGTAAATTAAATATAATTTAAATATAAAAAAAGTAAATGTAAGCAAATGTATAAGCATATATGTACATATTTAGTAAAATGTATGATATTCAGCAGCATTTTTAATAGTAATTATTTTAAATGCGAAAATAAAGGAACATTTTCCTAATCAATATTTGTTGATATGCGGGGCTTGTTGACCTTCGCCAGTAAAACACACGTTACCCACCGCAAAAGTTTCCCAAATGTGAAGCCAACACTCAGAGAAAATGTAAAGGACATTAAATGCTTAAAAATATTAGGATTCAAATATTGGCACTGGTGTCACAAATTGCAATTTATGTATTACCAAGGTTGGGCATCCATTTTTCTTCTGTGTTCTGGCTTTCAATTGGATATATTATTGATAATGAAAACGTGGCCCAGATCCCTGCCTATTTAAGCCTGAACCCTTTTAATTCGATAGCATAGTACAATTGAAAACAAACAATGGATATCACTTGGATTAAAAACAAGCTCCTCGGCCGAAAAATGGTTAAAGTTGAGGCCCTTAAAAACCAGTATGTTACTCTGGAGGATTTCCTAAGCGTGCCTGCGACCTTCTATCGTTGCATGGGCGTGGATCCCTTTGAATACAACAAGAACACCAGTATCGCCAAGCATTTGATTTTCACGTTCCAATTTGTTATGCTGACTTTAACTTTAGTCATGATGCTGAAGCTTGCGTTGCTCAACGAAGACTTCTTCGAGTCCATGCAGGTCCTTGGCTTCGCAATTTGCGGTATCGCCGGAATCCTGAAGGCAATAACAGTGCAGATACAGAAGGATAAGATGATCCGTTTGGTGCGCCAGCTAAGGTCCTGCTTCCCGTCCTCGTCCAGCGAGGAGGAGCAAAAGCAGTACGAGGTTGAACTCTATCTCAGGCGATTCAATCGCTTCGCAAAGCCGTTCGGAGCCCTCTACCTGATCCTGACCTCCACCTTCGGCCTGATATCTATTGCGCAGTACGCCTTTCAGAGCTGGGTACTCCGTTCACTGAATCCCACACAATACTTGCCCTACGTTTCCATGTTGCCATGGGAGTGGCGCGACAGCTGGAGGTACTATCCGACCTACTTGATGCAGTTAATCAATGGCTACACAGTAACCTGGTGCCACTTATCCACCGACTTCATGATCTTTGCCGTGGTCATGCAAGCTGTCATGCACTTCGACAGACTGACCAGGGCTCTCAGGAACTTTAAGGTTCGCAACAATGGCATGTTGGGAAAGGCAGACGAGGACCTCAAGAACCTCGGAGCCCTGATCGCATACCACAGCCAAGTTCTCGGGTGAGTTAATTATTTAGTACTCAAAAGTCGAATGAGGCAGAGCCGATCCCTTGCAGACTCGCCGATGTTATGAACGAGATCTTTGGAATTCCGTTGCTGATCAACTTTCTGGCCTCTTCGCTGCTCGTGTGCAACGTGGGTTTCCAACTAACCTTCGGCTTTAGCTCAGAAAATGTTGGCCCGCAATTGATTTTCATAGCCACTGCTTTTGTGGAGATCTATCTAATCTGCTTCTTCAGTCAGATGTTGATCGATGCGGTATGCCAAATCTGGTATCTGCCCGGTTTCAGCAAAGTTAACTAGATATTTTCAGAGTGGAAGTGTGAGCTTTGCAGCCTACGACATGAACTGGTTGGAGGCGGACTCTAGATTCCGAAAAATGATAGTGCTCCTATGTATGCGGGCCCAGAAGCCCATTTGCCTTAAGGCCACCGTTTTCTTGGACATATCCATTAGAACTATGAGCGGAGTAAGTTTATAGAAATTTTAAAACGATTTTATAGTATAAAACACATAATTTCTTTTCAGTTTCTTGAAATATCGTATAAATTCTTTTGTGCCATTCGAAGTATGTATCAATAAGTGGATTACATAAATGGTATCAAGTAGCTTATTATTCATATATGTATAATCATATTTTTTGGTAGAAGTTTAACACTACTCACACTGTGAGTATAAAAAAGTTTAAAGCGCTCTCCTGAAAAGTGTCATTTTGAAAATCCTTAAAATATACTGGAGAAATTGCGCTGAACTTTGGCACATAACTCTTGAACTAATTCTACAGGTACTCACGTAGAGCTTTTAAATTTATGATACCTTTAATTAAACAAAGCAACTAAATTTTGTAGTCAAATATTGTAATTATTCTGATATTGGACTCGGGAAATTACTTATAACGTCTAGATCACTTAATATTTTTTAATACAAATTAAAAAGAAAAACAAATTGTTCAAATTTTGTGTTATTATACAGTATTTAATTCCTTACGCCACAAATTGTTAAAGTTGCCCGCTTTGCACCGAATTAACCGATTTTTTATAAATAAACCTGAAAATCACTGCAACCTTGAATCGTGTGCCGTTGAGAAGCTTACTGGTTCACTTTTTGAGGAAACGGCTGGCTGACTGAATAAGCTAGAGAATTATTGAGCGGTTGTTTGGTTGTGCATTTCAATAAAACATTCAATTCACAACTAGAATAGGCATAAGTAATGCTTCGCTGCTGAATGATTGCGGGAGAAAGTGGGTGAGTTCACTTGAATTGCACTAATTTCCCTACAAGGATAACCCTGTTGTTGAGACCGATGCGGAGATACGGATGCAGCCGATAGGGCATCCTCATTGATTGACTGAGTTAGACGAAACCCATCCGTAGGCAGCTGACTTTGAGCTCGGCACCTCACGAGTTGCTGAGTGCAGTGAAGCCTATAAACCGACGAGGAAGGCCCTCAAGACGGCCATAAGGGACGCAAAGAGGGATCATTTCCTGCAGCCTTGCCATGAGGCGGAGCACGACCCCTGGGGCGGAGCGTACAGGATGGTGGTCAAAGGGCTGAAAGCCGGCAGTACAGCTGCATCGGACACAGAAGCATTGAATGGCATCGTGCTTCGGTGACTATGGAGCCCAGAGCGGAGCGTCACCCCATTGACGCCTGCGAAGTCTCGGAGGCGGAGGTGATCCGGATGGAAGAGCGTGCCCCCAAAGAAGGCGCCAGGGCCGGACGCTGTGCCCAAAGAGGCACTACAACCGAGGGAGTCATCCTCCTTAGAAGCCCATCGCCGACACCACTGGTAAGGTTTTTGAGAGGATCATATCAGGCAGACTGACTGCTGCCATTGAGGCGGCCGGGGTCTATCTAAAAACCAATTTGGATTCAGGAAAGGGATTTCAATGCTTGAGTTAAAATTTCTTGGAGCCTACTTTTAGGCATATTTACTTCTCCTTTGATGGCCGTCAGTCAACCTCCATATCATTAGTTATAAGGTATTTTGAATATAAAAAAGTAAATATTTAATGAGTTAAAAATTATTAGGAAATAATATTGGAAATAAATGTGCTTATGCAATATTTTAACACTTTAAATGCCCGATAAAAGGATAAATTTCATTGTCTTTAACCAAATGTTTGTGTGCTCTATGCATTCAAAATAAAATAACAAAAAACTAAGCGATTGGCTTTATGATAAAAAGTAATTAGGTTTTAAAGGAACCAGAAACAAGTTGATTTTTAAAGTGTATACTTCAGAATTTTAAAAGAAGAAACGGAGTCGAAAATAATCATGGTTCACATTGGGATAAATAGGATCGAAGTAACAAGGAAATAATTAAATATGCATCAAAACAGCCATGAAAATAATGTATTTGAAATCTTAAAAAAAAGTTTTTTTTTTTGCATATACATTTTTTTTTGAAAATATTTAATTTTATTTCAACAAAATTTTCAGTGTATCTAATTTTTTTTCACAAACTTCGGAAAATGCATTTTTGTACTTTCTTACTAATAGGTAAATGTTTATCAATAATATTTTAAACAATATTTGTAAAAGTCGGTAATTTTGTAAGAATTAGCTTAAAGATATTTATTTAAATTGTTTGACATGAAATAAACAGTAAAACAATCCATAAGGTAACTAGTTTCCTACTATGTACAATTTTATTCTCTTCTATGACTGTAGCCTGCTGCTTTTGGACTTTAAGCCGGGCTGTCCATTGGAGTTACCCGTCAGAAGAGAATTGTAAGTAATAAAAGTCAAATTTACCATTTGAAATTAACAACTCTATTGCTTTTGGTATTGTCAGAGTTACAATAGGGGTAATTGGATATATCTGTACATTAATAAGCCAATCAAAAAAATTTATAGCCAACTTAACAGATTTCAATTAAATAGAATTTGATTTATTATCTCATTGTTAACATTTCTTTTTAGAAAATACCATACAAGAGGTTTAATGGTAGATTTATTTGTAAAAATTAAATTAAATTAAATTTATACAACATCTAAAAGTGTATAATTTTTGGGAATACCCATTTATAAAATTCGTATAATTTGCAGCTTTTCTCAAATGGGGCGGTCTATGCGATAAAGGCCATAGGCAAAGCCCTATTAATCTGTCTCCCAGAGAGGCTAGGAATGTTAGCGGCGGCCGTCTGGAACTAAGGAATTACAACGAGCCCCAGAGGACCTTAATAATGGTCAACAATGGGCATACAAGTGAGATTCTTAAAGTGTCAAACTTCCCTAAAATGAATGCATTATTTTCGTATCCAGTTTCAGTGTCTGGCTTTGCCCGAGGGCTGACCCTTTCCGGTGGCTTCCTGAAGAACACGTATGTGTTGAAGCAGCTCCACTTGCACTGGGGTTCGGAGCACACTCTCAACGGCATTCGATATCCGCTGGAAGGGCACTTCGTTCACCGAAACACCTTATACCCGAATTTAAAGACGGCTGTGAATTATAAGGATGGTATTGCAGTGATTGGAGTGCTCTACCACGAGTCCTCTGAAGAAAATTATGCACTTGACGCAATCATCAGGAACCTGGGCGATGTGCAGACCTATGAAATGTTAGACCAATCCGTATCATTAGATAAATCCTTAGTGTTGGCTTCTCTTATGCCCAGCATGTCGAACTACTATACCTACGCCGGTTCCCTGACCACACCGGACTGTGCCGAGTCCGTCACCTGGATCGTACCGACGGAGACACTTCCGGTGAAGTTGGATCAGGTGAATATGTTAAGGCAGATCGAACACGAGAAGGAAAAGAAGCTGAGCAACAACTACCGGGAGTTGCAGAACAAGGGAGACCGAGATGTGCTCCTGGTCTCGAGGGCGTCCGGAACAGCGAGCCTCACGCTTCCCATCCTCTTGATCCTGACGTTTGTTTTGTAGAATCAGAAATTTCGTAGCAGTCAAAGCCTAGTACTATGACGACGAAAATCCGCTGTCTAAATTAAGGCAGCGGCCAAACTCCATATAAAAAAACGGTGTCGAAAATGGAAGAAGAAGAACTTATATGGAGTTTGTCCGCTGTCTTAAGCGGATTTTCGTCGTCAGAGTACTAGGCTTAAGATCAAAATTAATTTGTTTGTATATAAATCTGTTTGCTACACATTTTAATTTTTTTTTTTATTTTACTTACGCTTTAAACTAAATTCCATTTAAAAACCTAGTTAAATATCCATAGGGACTTAATTGGAAAACTTTATGTTGAGTTTAAATTGGTGCCTACTTTCAGGCATATTTACTTTTTAATTGATGGCCGTCAACCACCTAGTCTAGTTTTAAGGTATTTGGAATTTGAAAACGTAAATATTAAATGAGTCAAATTTTATTTTGGAAAAAAATTGAAGTTAAGACTTTGAAATAAACGTGTTTATGCTATATTTTTAACAGTTTTAATACCCGATATGAGGGTAAATTTCGTGTAAAAACGAGAAAGAGTTAAAGACATTTAACGAAATCTTTGTGTGTTTTTATGCATTCCAAATTGAATAAATTAAAAAACAAAAGCTAACAATTAATTTAGTTTAATTGAATCAGAAACAAGTTGAATTTAAAATGTTATACTTCAAAATTTGAAAAGAAGAACCTGTATGTAGGCTGTATAACCATTTTCTTCATGGTTCACATTGCGAGAAATGGGATCGAAGTAACAAAAACTAAAATAAAATATAAATACTAATTTTGTTACAAAACTAATAAAAATGTTTAATTTTAATAAGAGGCTAAGTAATATTTTTTTATCAAATGCGACAACCGAGTATTGCCTCAATAGAAATACTTAATCCTCTTCCTCAGCTTATGTCTTCTTTTCGGAAGTATTTATCAAATGTTTGTCATGTTCGATCCCCTTAAGGCTTACAAGCAACCTCTTAACTTGTTTTGGCTGACGTTCCTCAATCATTTGTCAATATTTGGTGGCACGACCTGCAGAAAAACAGTCAGCTTAAGGGGGTCTTCTCATTGGGCAACTTTTTTTTCTCGATTTTTTTTTTTTTGCATTTATTTATAGCTTGGGATGGTGTGTATATGTCCCCAAAAGGATTTTTAGAAATTCGAAATACTTTAGAAGATACAGCCATTTTTGTGAAGCAAGATCTATGCAAAATGAGCTTTTTTCAAACTTCAAACGCGTTTATCTCGAAACCACGTTTTTCGAACTGGCGGCCATGATATCTCCAGTTCAACTCAACCGATTTTCATGAAACAAAGTGGAATCGACGCAGAATTGTCACCATTCTCGGGTGACGGAACAGATTTTTTTTTTAATTTTTTTAAATATTTTTTTTTTACACTAAACTACAAAAAAAAAGCCCGAAATCGAATTTTTTTTTTTGAATAGCCGCCATTTTGTTTAAAAAAATTTAAAAAAAAATCTGTTCCGTCACCCGAAAATGACATCTATTCTGATTATAACCCCGTTTTTATTTTTCATTTTGGACGCTCTGGAGACCCTGAATCGTGGCCGCCAGGACGACACCTTTTTTTTCGACCACCAAGTTTGAAGTCTCATTACTCTTTGAACAACCCTCGTATCGAGGCAAGAACAACTTTTTTAGTTACTTTGAACATTTTTGAATACAATAAATAAAAAAAGTTTTCAATTATTCTTTGCGTTTTCAAATAAGAATTTTTTTAAAAAGGGTCCAAAAAACGGCTTTTGAATGAGAAGACCCCCTTAAAACCCAATTCGTTCCATATGGTTATAAAAACAATCGTGCTTTTCCCAAAAAGGGTTTTAAACCCGAGGTGTCCCCCAATTAATTTTTGAATCATTTTTAGGCCAATAATTAAAAATGCATTTATTATGTTCGAAATGCTGGGCAGGTTGGTAGGTTGATAGGCCTCGCAGCGGCGTTTATCGCCACATCAGCTTGGACACGGATTCGGTTTCGGAATGAACTCAGATTCAGCGCATAGAAGCAGACAATGGGCCAGTGTCAAAATCTCTCATGGTGTGAATTAATAAATTATTGAAATACTTTTGTTACGCAAATCATAATTTGTGTCCCGCGTCAACATTCACTTTTATGTTTTGGCTAATCTGTGCAGCGAGTGCTTTGCCTTTTTGCAACTCGTTCGATTTGCATAAAATATGCAAAGTGCGGCAATACTTGACGCACATTAATCACCAGGTAGCCCCTTTTTTGTCGGATTCCATTTCAAATTGAATTTTATATTATTTGTTTGTTTTCTTGGTTGATACTTTCATCCTAATGCATTTTGGGTCTATTAATTAATGACAAAGTAATTTCGGTTTCGCATTTCAAGCGGAAATTTATCGTATATTTCCCTGACAGATGTTTGCATCTTTAATGCCCGCACATAAACAAATTATTCAAGCCAAAAGACCAACCAAGTTTCAGTTTCATTTCACTGTTTTTGGTTTATTTTCTTTATTTCCCATCACGGCCCTCGAAATTGGCGTGAGAAAGTGAGAAACCAGTTTCTTGGTCCGCCGGCGATCCCCCAAAACTTTATGATTTTTGCTGCCAACAGATAACAGCGATCCGTTAGAAATGTGCTTGTGCCCTTGGCTTGTTTGATTTTGATTTGTGGACAGAATTCCCCCGCTAATGAGATGCAGTCCCTCAAATGCAACAAACTCTTGCAAAAGATATATATTTTTTGGGGAAATCTTTGATGAGATGCTCATAAATAAAAATAATATTTTATGTATTCTGCGAATTAACCTTTGAGTAGGAAAAATAAATATGTAAAGATACAAATAAGCGAGATTAAACTATTTGTCATATAATACTTACATTTTACTTTAAAATCTAAAATTAAAAAAAATAAAATTTGTTTTGTCTTTCCTTCTCCTTATATTACACATCTTTAAAGGCTTTGTAAATATTAACCAACAAATAAGAGCTTAAGACCTAGTGGGTGGCATAAATAAACCAAAACTTCCTCAATCCGAAAAGCCTAACAAATTGGAGAGGAAATCGAGAGCCTTTCTACCACCTTCGGTTTTTGATGTAATCTCGGTTACATTCACTCCACAGTAAAAGGGCCTCCAATTAGCCTTATATGGCCGTATCTGATCTCATTTCGAATGCATCTATTTTATGCCCTGTGTTATGACAACTAATTTCCGCTGGAAGCTGAGCATATCCAATTGTCCAATGGCCATCACCATACTTTCGATTTGAACAGGGGATTTACCTTCACTTCGCTGACCGATTTCAAGTCCAAAATACAAGCGTCTCGCTTCATTTTGGCACATTTAGGGCTGACAATATATATCGCTCAATATATCTACGCCCAAACGGTTGGACACAAAGACCTAGACCTTGGGACAGACAGATGCGAAATATTCCAGTCCCCGAATTTACAATTTTCAATTCAATTTCCATTTGATAGCTTCAAGTTTTGGACAATAAAACAAGACACAAAGCCAAAGAGACAAAAGTGCATTTGGAGTCGGGTTTGTATTTGTAACCTCGTCGCCTATCTTCGTCATCAATATTAGCATATGTATCTCTGTTTATTTGGTGTCATTCATCTCAACTGCAAAAATATCCAAGAAAAAAAAGGAGGAAAACCTTTGTATTAATTTAAACGAGTTGTTGATTGTTTTCATGGCAGCCATGGCAAATCTGTTTCAACAACTTAATTATATCAAAATTTGCAATGCCTGAGAAATGGCAAGAAAAGAAGAATGATTAATGGTGAAATTTACTCAATACTCTGGGATCAATCTGGTTTTTTTTAATCCTTATCATTATTTTTATTTAGTATATAATAGTTATTATAATATAATTATTATTATTACAAAGCAATTTTAGGGTTTTAAATGTTGTAAAAACGAGACAATAATTAAACTTTCTGAAAGCTTAACTTTTAAAATTAAACCAAAATCTTCCTTGTTACACCCTAATGATCTAGATGATAACATTTTTATAGGGCGAATGTTCAAAATCCAATTGCTGTAACCCCGGCAACTTGTTTACAACGATTGCAGACTAACTCCCGAATGTATATCAGTGTCCATTGTTGTGACCACCTCTCGCTCGGCTTTTGTGGAGCTCCCTTGTAAATCCCATACAAAGGCCCACTTGCCACCCAACCAGATGGATGTTGATGTGACTGTGGATGTGGATGTGTCTGTGACTTTAGATCCGACATCTTCGCCATGCATAACAAATGCTGTTTGTGTTTTATGGCCCACAACTGTTGCAACTGTCTTGACTGGCTGCTTCCGATTATAAACGAGTTTCGGTATAAAAGCCGAGAGCTCTGAAGAAGCCATCATCACAGCTCCAAGACACACAGACCGAGCGGGAGCATCCGGAGCAGACAGCTAACCAGCAGGCAGAGAAACCCACCAAGCGACAGCATGAAGATCTTTGTGGTGTGTTACCAATGGATTACTTACTTTTCTAGGAGAAGCAAACCCAAGATCTAAAAGGATTATATACATTTCTCCTGCATCTACTGAGGATTATAATGTTTATTTTCCCTTTCAGACGGTTCTGATGGCGGCCACGTGCGCCTCCCTCAGCCGGGCGGACATCAGTCTGACCCAGGCGGGCTATAACTACCGCATCCAGCAGCAGCAACTGCAGCAGCAGCCACCTGTGGTGGCTCACCTGTTGAACCAACAGCTCCAGCAGGCTCAGCAGCAACAGCAGCAGCTGCAATCCTCGCATCCGGTTCTGCCTCCTCTTCCACTGCCGTACCTGCCGCCCAGTGGTCAGTACCACCAGCATCAGCCTGCACAGCCCGTTGCCCGTCCCACTGCTGGATCCTTCCCCATGCCCACTGGATTCCCCGTCAACTTCCAGACTGCTCCCATCCAGCAGCAGAGGCGGGCTCGACCGCGGGTCAGGATTCCCAAGCGCCCAATTGTGACCAAGAACTTCTTCATCCATTCGGCGCCCGAGGAGTCCGAGGACGAGGTGCAGGACGAGCTCAACCAGCTGGCCCAGCAGCCGCGCAACCACTACAATGTGCTGTTCGTGAAGACCCCGGCGCAGACCAACCGTGCGGCCGCTTTGAATCTGGCCAAGAGCCTCAAGCAGGAGAAGACAGTGGTCTATGTACTGGCCAAGAAGACCTCGGCCGCCGATCTGCAGGATGCGATCGCTGAGGCGCCGCAGCATATCAACAAGCCGGAGGTGTTCTTCATCAAGTATCGCACACCCGAGGAGGCGCTCAATGCCCAGCGACAGATCCAGTCGCAGTACGACACCTTGGGAGGCAGCTCCACCATCACTGATGAGGGTGTGGCTCCCATTACCTCGGTTGTGGGATCGCTGGACCCTCAGGAGGAAGACGAGGAGGAGCAGACCCAGCAGCAGTCGTCCGAGGGACACTTTGTTGAGAACGGTGCCGGCAACGGCAGCGGTGGTCCCATTGGCAATCATTACCTGCCCGCGAACCAGTTCTAAGTATTCTTCATTGCCCGCCACATCCAGGATCTAGTTAGTTAGCTGTCATCGATCCAAGGATACCCATAGAAGAAGTCGCCTAAGTTTTAAGTGTTATTGTACCAATTGCGTATTAAAAAAATGTTAAAAAAGTAAACAAGATGTTTTAGAGTTCCCTATATGGGATTTATTTTTGATTTTTTATAGATTAAAAAGGGAAAGTGAATTGGGAATTAGCTTATTGAATAAGTTTAATAAATCCTTAAAAACCTTCATTAACAATGTGAGATTTTAAAAATTAAGGTATGTAAGACCAAAGCCTTTATAATGATCTAGATTAGTAGCGCACATAGAGCTCTCTCTCTTTGATTTTATTATGAAAAGTTTTCCTAGCCAAAGTTAAATAAAGTAAACTCAATTTATATCGAATAATCCTTATTTTCTCCCTTTATAATTTCCTCTAGATTTTCATCAAGACTATCCGTTTTGGATAAACTCAGGTGAGTCCTTATAAAGTCGTGATAATAAGCTATGGAAGCATGGGCATCTGAAATCATATTATAAAACTAATATTAATTATCATTTCAAAAACCCCTTTACATAAATCTCACCTGGATATCCCTTGGCACAGGGCATGCCCCAGTTAACCAAAGCCACCAGCTTGCCGTTATGCACCAGAGGACCACCGGAATCCCCATGACAAGCTCCTCGTCCCTTGTCATTGAAGGTGCACACATGACCGATGTCCACCCGGGAGCTATTGTCGTGGGCAGCGCGACACTGTTCAAAGGGCACATAGGTGACTTCCAGACTCTGCAGCCGAGAGGGAACTTCTCCACCCAACGAGAGAGTGCCCCAGCCGGTAAGGAGCAGCCGGGAGCCAGGCACCAAGGCCTCGTGATCCAGCTGCACCGGCTGGGTGGCATTGTCAAACACTATGGACTCGTTCAGATGCAGCAGGGCTATGTCGTTGCGATACTTGCGCGGCGCATAGTCCGAGTGTTCCACAATTTTATCCGGATAGTAGTATCTCGAGGCGTTTTGCTGCAGATTCTGGGTGCCCGTAAGGACTCGGAAGCCCGCCGCCTGCTTGCCCCGCGTGCAGTGCGCCGCCGTGATGATCCAGCGCTCATCGATGATGGCTCCGCCACAAGAGTGGAGTCCACTTCCAGTTCCTTGGAGTGAAATCTGGTAGGGAGCCACACCCTCGGCGGCATCCTCGCCGCCCACAATCCGATTGGTGGTGTACTGCGGCGGATACAGGATCTGACTGGAGGCATAAGAACTGCACAGGATCAGAGGTAGCAAAATGGGTAACATTATGTTGGGTTTTTACTTATACAACTGAGGACTAGTTTCGATTGGAACTACTTCTTATAGGTTGAATAAGTCTTGTAATTAGTAATTCCGTCACGTTCTTATGGTTTTGATTTTATTTTTAGGAACCCAACTGGGCTAGAGCCTCACCCTCTTTGGTAGATAGAAGGCAGTTGGTATTAAAAGCACAAGGTTAAGAGCTGATAAGTTTGTTTATTTACTTAACAAATGCAACTCAATTTACATAATATTAACTTTAAATTAATTGATTAAATATCTGAAAGTTGAGCTTGAAGGGTTAATATGTCCCGATGTCTAGACGCTTTTTATTGGTAGTATAAATCTTTGGATTTTTAAATAAAAAAAAAACTGATACGTATAAAAAGTATAAAGTAGGGAAGTCTAGAGAGTATAGTATAAAAATATAATTGAATATCACGAAAAAGGTAGCTGACATATCAATAAATAGTTAGTTTAATATATAAAAATATCGAAAAATACAACATTAAATGTAAATAAATCAATTTTATTGAAAAATCATCATAATATCGATATATTAACCATCTTAGCCATCTCTAGTGTAAAGGTAAGTATTTCAAATTTTATAATATGTGTATATAAATGTATAGGGTAAATAATGTTTCTATGGTACAAAGATTAAGTAACTTATCAAGTATAAATATATTTTGTAAATAATAAATATTTTCCTTATCTTTAAATAAAGGTGGAAATTTTTATTTAAATTAAACATTTTTCCATTGCTTTTTACATGTATACCTAATAATCTTAATAATCATGCTTAAAATCACAAATTCCTGAGAACCAACTAGAAGTACTATGCATGTTTTTGTTGCCAAACCCTCCCTAATCTAAGTTCCAATATATTAAGTAATTCGATTAGCAATAACTAATACTTCCTGATATCACACTTCTTCCGAACTTGTTTGTTTATGGCCTAGTTCTCACCTGAGTCATTTCTGGGAACTCGATCATGTTGGATCGCAGCAATGACTGATAGCTAAGAGTTATCTGAAGAGCCTGAAGTGGGGGATTTCTGGCACAGAGTCTAGAAACGATTGGAGACTCCATTCTAAAATTAGACTACCTTGCAGGTGGACAAAAAAAACAAGACATAAAACTGTTTTTATCTAAAGCTGAAGCGCTATTGCACCTTTTTATTTGTTCATAAATACGAGTATATGCTATCTGAGTGATAAAATTTACTGGCTAATTTGATCATTTGGCCATAGTCCATAAATATTTGCCATTTTTGGTGGCTACTTTTGTTCGTTGTGGCTTTTGCACCCCCTCTGGTGATTTCTAGCAGGCGGTTCCCGCATCCGTCATCATCTCTGCGATCCAATCGGCGTAGTAAGCCACCGAACCAAAGACATCGGGATAGCCAATGGCACAGGCCTCGCCCCAGTTGACGACACCGACGAGGGTCTGATTCTCATCCACCAGCGGGCCACCGGAGTCTCCATGGCAGGATCCTTGTCCCTCCTGGGTGAAGGTGCACACATGACCCTCGCTCAGCCAGTTGGCGTTGCGCACGCTGGACTCGCAGCTGGAGTGATCGATGTACTTCAAATCGATCTTCTGCAACTGGGTGGAGTAGCGACCCCAGGTCTTGGTGCTGCCCCAGCCGGTGAGGGTAAGCTTGTCACCGGCCTTGGGCAGGCTACCCTTGGGGGCCAGCTTAATGGGCTGAGTCAAGGCATCGTAGACAATCGGCTTGGCGGTGTGAATCAAAGCAATGTCGTTGTGATACGCCGGCTTGTCGTGGCCACAGTGGATCTTGGCTCCATCCACCAGATATTCCGCTCCCGGCTTGGTAAAGTCCAACGTTCCGGTTATGACCTTCAGGTACTGCGTGGGCCACTCCAGGCAGTGGGCAGCGGTGAGGATATACTGAGGTGCAATGATACTGCCGCCGCACACATGCTCGCCAAAGGTGTTCATGATGGACACCTGGTATGGGGCAAAGCCAGTGGCGGCATCAGAGCCACCAATAACCCGAGTCTCCGGCTTCACATAGCCCAGATGATGATTCAGCTGTGGGATGCGCTTCACGGGCAGTCGACGGGCCGAACATTGCGATGACAGGATCACCAGGACACAGGTCAGTAGAAGCCACTTCATCTTGGTTTTAATTTGAATTTTGAAGAATTTTTAAAATTTCTCTCGAGAATTTCTCTCAGTGCTGTGTTGTCTGCAAGTTCCGTAAACGGTTTGTCCACTTTTCGGGTCTGGATTTGCTTTTATAGTCGAGGTTCGGGTTCTGTGCGAATTTCCCTTATCACGCCCAGAGTTTCGTGTTTCTTTCGAATGCCGTGCTGGCGATAAGCGGGCAAGTTCGAGGGAAGCTATGATAATGACAATTACCATAGCCACAATGCCTGGGCTGCCAGCTGATAAAGGGGAATTCTACGAGCCATTTGGACTGTGTATGATGATAGACAACTAGCTAGCACACGCCTGGCAAAAATTACTCATACGCAATGTGGGACTTTGCTCACAGCAGAAGATCTTCAGACGTCGCCGATCGATAGGGCAACAATCGAATGGAAGTTTACTTGAAACTCAAATGGAATAATTGCTAAAGCCTCTACTACTGCTGAGATATGGAAGAAGGCATACCCTTGAGGCATGTTATTTGCGTATTTATTTTTTGTGGGAACCCAACTGTAAACAAAATGTTTTAGATAAAAAATACGGAAGTGTTTGCCGCAAAAAAAAAAATATATATAAATAGAGCGATAAAGTCAGAGACACATTTATAGCGTAAAGCTTCTGCATCTTAGATATTTGTTAAACAAAAATAAAAGTAGTAGACCTAAACTAGGGTATTATTTTGGAACCAAAAAAAAACCCACTTCCACCTGCTTTTTATAATGGCAATTATTAACATTTCGACTTATCACTGGAAATTACAACAAAAGCTAGACGTCTGGCCTGGGGATTATCAAGATTTCCAATTAATCAATTCAATTACTTTCCATTTACTGTCTAAATCAAGGCCTTTGGACTTTGACATAATTTTTGGGCAGTGTTTGGAATATATGAATATCTTCTGTGGAGGATCTGCCTCTTTAAACCAAAGACTGACAACAAAATTTCACATGACTTTATTGCTTAGGAAATGGCACATCCGTTGATCGTAGACTTGATCCAGCTGTCGTAGAAGCTCATTCGGACAAAGACATCGGGAAAGCCATAGCCGCAGGGTACGCCCCAGTTGCCCACACCCACCAGTCGTCCTTTAGCATCCACCAATGCTCCACCGGCATCGCCGTGACAGGCTCCGGCTCCCACACGACCCACGGCACACAGATGACCCACGTCTAGGTCCTCAGTGCCGCCGTAGGTGGCATTGCACTTATCCGTCGGCACATAGGTCAAGTCCAGTTGACGCAGCTGCCAGGCATAGTCCGAACCGATTTCGGTACTGCCCCAGCCGTACATGGTTAGGGTTTCGCCCTCGACCAGATCCTCCAGCTCCGCGGTGGTTATGTTCTGGGTCACGTCGTCGTAGTCGAAGAAGGCATGGGTCTTGATCAGGGCAATGTCGTTGTGGTACAGTGGCTTGTCGAAGTTGCAGTGGGGCACCACCTGCTCCACGGAGTACTCCCAGCCGGCATCACCCCAGTCATTGTACGTGGTGGTCACCACCTTCATGTTGTTCGTCCTCAAGCCAGCCACGCAGCTGGCGGCGGTGACTACCCACTGATCAGCAATAATGGCGCCGCCGCAGACATGGTTACTGGTGGAAATTGGGAATTATGGGTTTGATACAAGCTAAAGTTTTATAAAAATCAATCTATATTAGATCTGATTTTAAGTTTTAATCAAAAATTAAATCTAATCTTTTTCAGAAGATCTTTAACCACATTTCCCGATCAAAAATCACCTACCCAATGGCATTCTGCAGTGAAATTTGGTAGGGAGCTGCCGACACATCGGACAATTCTCCACCGACAATCCGAGAGTTGAACTTATTCGCGGCGCCCGCGGCTTCCCTCACTCCAGCAGGTAAGGGGCGTCGCCGGAAACTGGCCTCCGAAAAGGACACTGCCAGCAGGATGAGGGCGAGGACGAGCAGGGAGACCGCTCGGATTTGGCAAGACATCTTGGACGAACTGTTGAAGTTGGACTAACTGCAAAGGAGTGCAAGTTGGAAATCAGCTAACCTTCGATATACGATATTCGGCATACGATATAAGATAGCTGGCGTGATATTAATTGGCTGTCCATAAAAAAATTGTGCAATCTCAATCATGGTCAGCCGGGGCCAAAAAACCAAGAAACTCTCCCCTCATAAAAATCCTATAACTTTTAATAAATCGGTCATAGAAATCATAAGTGATAAGTGCACTGAAGAAAAATTAGTATTAAGAATTTATTTGAAGTTATTAATTAAGAAAAAAATTATTAAATTTATTTCAAGGGGTATTGGGGTTTAGTAACCAGCAAATAAAAACTAAATTACCCCACATAATTTAGTTTTTATTTCGTGATTACCACCCTCCCTCCTTGACCTCGAGCCGGCTTAAACTACTATTTATAAATATTAATATTATAATATTAGTACAAATATTAAATATAAATATTTATAAATGAAATGTGTCCTGGCAAAAATTACATTTCAGATTAAAAGTGAAAAAAGGAATCAAGTTTTTAGCAAGTAATGGGGGCCTTTGCAATATAATTCTTAAGTTAAATTTAACATTATTTAAGCTGCCAAAGTCACATACCACTGTCTTGCTGCTCGTTTTTAAGCAGATCATTGTTTTTCTCTCGGCACAATGTTTTGTATTAACAAATATATTAAATTAAGATGGAAAAAAATCAAAAATATCATCCTTTCTGCTATGAAATCGTACAAAAATTTTACTTATTAATAAAAGGAAATACAATTTGTACATCGTTTAATCTAAATTTAAATGATATAATCCCCTAATAGTAGATTTATAGAAACGAATTAATATTTCATTATTTAAACTATTTACATTTCCAAGAAAAAGTCTGTAACCTGTAAGATACGCTGTGATATCAAATATTGAACCATATTTGAACATAAGAATATTTTTGATAACTAAGTAATCTCTGATAACGGATCTCAACATAAACATTTATGCTAACCATATTGATATCGTTTTCCATAATCTATTATTGTTAAATACAAAAACTATCTTAAAATAAAGTCAAAAATCATATGTATAACAACGTTTAATATAGCTTCAAGATGTATGTACATATTAAGAAATCAATCATTTACTAATTTCTTATAAATTCACATTTTTCCCTCAGTGCACCGATAAGAGGTGGCCAATGTCTAGGCGATTGTGCAGCCGTTCATCGTGGTGCGGATCCAATCGTGGTAAAAGGCAGTTCGCGCATACACATCCTAGGGAAATAAATGACCATAAATGAGATTACCCTGCTATGGTGAGGGGACACATGGATGTGGACTACTTACCGGGTGACCGCGACCGCAGGGCACGCCCCAATTACCAAGTCCGACCAGGCGCTGCTGGCTATCGATGAGCGGTCCGCCAGTGTCACCATGACAGGCACCCTTGCCCGCCTGCATCTGGACGCAGACATGTCCCAGATCCACATCCTCAGTGTCGTCCAACAGTTTACTGCATTCCTCCACCGGCACATAAACGCCGGAAGATTCCTGCAGATACCGCTCGTAGGTGCCCATGGCCTCGGGACTGCCCCAGCCGGCAAAGGTCAGCGTCTCGCCCTCCTGCAGCTCATCTATGTCCGCCAAGGTGATGTTTTGGGTCACCTCGTCGTACACAATGTCCTCGGACAAGTGCAGCAGGGCAATATCGTTATGGTACAGCGGCTTGTCAAAGTTGCAGTGTACGTGGATCTGGTTCACCAGGTAGTAGCTGGCGCTGAGACTCCACCAGTCATTGGTTCCGGTGACCACCAGCAGGTTGCGAGCCCTTAAACCCGACACACAACTGGCGGCGGTGAGCACCCAGCGTTCATTGATAATGGTGGCGCCGCACAGGTGATAGGAGTACACATTCTGGATGGATGCAATCCAGGGCCAGCTGCCCTCGGAGGCTGTGCTGCCGCCAGTAATGCGTCCCTGAGGGTAGTTAGTGGACACTTCCTGGCCGTTGCGATGTCTGTTGACATTCGTCAAACCCGGAAGTGGCTCTCCTCGCAGCCTCATCCCCTGCGAGGGAGCACTCTGAAGGGTCAAGAGGAGAAGCAGCCCAGAAAATTTCCACCAAGTTCTCATGGCTGTAGTGTGGAATCGAAACTAAAAGCCCTCAACCGGACCACCTTAAAATTACACCTCTTCATTCATCAGATCTTATCGCTACCCCTGGATAGCAGACTGTTTATGGGGGTCTGGACAGAGGCGATAAGTGGCATTCATACCCGGAGTGGGTCTCCGGCGTTGTGAGCTAGTTGCTCCAACGGCTCGGTGCATTTATAGAGCGCCGAGATTTACCGTGACCAGTCCAGTTTACGGTATACCAGCTCCAATTGAACCTACCGCCGATACCGTTTGGGTTTTATCCTTAAAGCTGTAAAGATACCTGGTCAAGGGCCATAAAGATTGGATGGTCAGCAGAAAAAACCCGAGTGGGCAAAGCCCCGGAGAGCGATAAAATGGGTTTATATGGTGATTCCATATAAAAACGCCCAGTTGGGTCATACAATTTTCCATTGCTGGTCATTAATTCGCGCGGCTCTGTCCCCCGTTACCGTCTCTGAGTCCAAGTCCAAGTCCAAGTCCGAATTGGAGTCTCTGTCATGGTCGGTGTCCGTCTCCCGTCCCTGTCTCTGGTGTGTGTGCTGCTGGCCACTGCCATTGACGTCACGCAAGGCAAAAGACTGGAGCAACTTAGTCATAAAATCTTAAGGTATGACAACCGTATTGTGGGTGGGCAGGAGGCAGCTGATGGTGTGGCTCCCTATCAGGTGTCCATTCAAACCACCTGGGGAACGCACATCTGCAGCGGTGTCATCCTCGATGAACAGTGGATACTCACTGCCGGCCACTGTGCCCTGGACTATGGCATCGCGGATCTACGGATAATAGTGGGCACCAACGATCGCCTAAATCCGGGCCAGACTCTGTTCCCTGACGAGGCTTTAGTCCACTGCCTGTATGATGTTCCTTATTTGTACAACAATGACATTGGTTTGATCCACGTAAACGAGTCCATCATCCTCAATGATCGTGTGCAGCTCGTGGAGCTGAGCTCGGAGCAGCCGCCGGTGGGAGCTACGGCCACGCTGACGGGCTGGGGTGCTCCGGAGAATAGTCTGCCCACGGTGCAGTTCCTGCGGACCCTCAACCTGACCATCATCGATCACGAGGAGTGCCGAGAGGCATGGGATTATCACACTGGCATCGACATTGGCCACATCTGCACCTTCACAAAGGCGGGCGAGGGCTCATGCTCCGGCGACTCTGGAGGACCCCTCATGTGGGAGGGCAAGCTGGTGGGTCTGGTCAACTGGGGACGACCCTGCGGCTTGGGCATGCCAGATATGTAAGTCGATATTTTGTGAATTTTTGATAATCTTTAAGTATTATAATTTCCTTCCGATTTAAGGTTTGCCAACACCGTTTACTATCAGGATTGGATCCGCAGGACTCGCTCGGGCTGCAAGAATCGGGTCACCTAAGGAAGACATCACAAGAGATCGAATGTTAAAAATATGGCTGACCCTGCTACGGCATGAATATGCGAAATATATATTTATTATTGGTTGAACAAGAAAAAAACCGTTTTGATAACATGAATACACTTACTCATGCAAGGAGGGACAAGGCGAAGGCCCGGGCCTGTGGTCATTAGCTGGGCAATCTAGGCTTTTATGGATCTGTTTACTGAGGTCTTATGACATCAGATAATACATAGTATGTTATGTTTGCTGGGGCAGTCGGAATTGAAAACGGGAAATGCTTCAGACAGGCTTGCATACTCTAGTTTTTTCTTAGTTTACAAATTGTTTGAGTAAAAATAAGAGTTTGATACATATCTAAGGTCTTCAGAAAGCAAAAGATTTTTAAAATTATTAAAAGCTTTATGAGTTTAATTGTGTTATGTTTATTATTGACTTTGATAAATGCCTTCAATTATCATAATCATGGTTGTCTTAGTAGAAAAAGAAGATTAATTAAGGATTTTTTATTTATAATTGCGGCTAACAGGGATACGTGATCAACATGCAAGGCTGTCTTAATTTTAACAAAAAGATAAAAGCTTGCCTTCGTATACATTATATTTTATTTATTATTAATTTAAATAAAATTATATTATAATACAAATAATCTGAACAAAAAACCTATTTTTAATCAAAATTTAAATAATTTGGCTGGTATTTTATAATATTAAATACAATTTTAGTACAAAATCAACAGCAGATAAGTAAAACAAATTCTGGATTTGTGTTAAATAATATATAAAATTCCTAAATATAAGATGACGAATAGGCACTATAAATACTATATACAGATTAATTATTAATTTTCAATTAAAGGCTTCTGTGACTATGAGCTTCAAAAATCTAGATTTTTTTTTCCATTTCTAATTTAAAGCATTAATTTATGGTTAAAAAATATAAACAATTTAATTTTTACAGGTTTTAGCTTACTTTTAAATTTTCTAATTGCATCCTATACGATTTAAGGGCTTTGCAAATTAATGTATGTATATATGTACACCTTATATCATCGTTAAATAATAGTTTTAAGTAGAGGAAACCTTTTTTTCTTGCTAAATAATATTATTAGAATCCATTTACTTGTCTTACTATTATTTTAAATCTATATATATTTAATCTATAAGTAATGTAATGTAACCTAGGTAATCCTTGTAGGCGTACCCTGTTTATTTTTTGGGAAAACATCTCGTGTCAATGTCCAGCTGCCTTCCCTCCGCCCGGATATTGATTGCCCCCGTCACAAATCAGTCATAATCAGAGTACGTCTATATCATTTTATGGCAGGCCCAGACTTTATGGCATAGATACATACTTGCGGGAACATCGAATCCGATTTACGATAAAACTCTACGCCGCTCACGATATTGAGCGTTTTTTGGCGAGTATAAAAGCAAAATCACGACCCATATGCAGGCTTAATTGGCTCAATACCGTTCCGAATCAAACACTTACGACCTACCATGTTGCGTCGCGGTCTGCCTGCGACTCTGGTCCTTGTGATCCTGCTGGCCTGCTGCAGCCAACCCAGCAATGCCGTGCGTCAGGTTGAGCTCAGCAAGGAGCAGGTGGCGAGGATCGCACAGGCGGGTGGAGTTACCTACCAGAATCGCGTGATCAACGGCGAGGATGCGGCACTGGGTGAAGCCAAATACCAGATCTCGTTGCAGGGCATGTATGGAGGCCATATGTGCGGCGGTGCCATCATCAGCGAGCGCTGGGTCCTGACGGCGGCGCACTGCGTCTATGGATACAATCCCCCCTACCTGCGAGTGGCCACGGGTATGGTGCGGTGGGCCGAGCCGGATGCACTGTACTTCGTGGAGGAGTACTGGGTCCACTGCAATTACAACAGTCCCGACTACTACAACGACATTGCTCTGATCAAACTGAACGACACCATCAAGTTCAATGAGTACACGGAGGCCGCTAAGCTGCCAACGGAACCGCTGAAAAATGGTACACAACTCCTACTCACCGGCTGGGGATCCACCGAGCTCTGGGGAGACACTCCCGACATCCTGCAAAAGGCCTATCTGACGCACGTGGACTACCCAACATGCCAGAAGCTCTTGAACAATGATCCCTTCAATGGCCCCTGCCACGCGTGCACCCTGACCAGCGGCGGCCAGGGCGCCTGCCACGGCGACTCCGGCGGTCCGCTGACCCAGAACGGAGTGCTATATGGCCTGGTCAACTGGGGCTATCCTTGCGCCACCGGAGCTCCCGACAGCAACGCCTATGTATATTACTACCTGGACTGGATCAGGCGCCTGACATCCGAGACCTGCAGCAGCAACTGCGATTGCTATGCCAGCAATTATCCGTGACGAGTAAGTGTGCAGTGTTGCTAACTCCAGATTAGGAAACGATAACGATTTCTCAGGATAACGATAAAAATAAAGATAAAGATAAATGTCACATGTTAAGCCTTTTAATAGAAAATAAAGGTTTTTTGATTAAAAGATATTATATTTTAGATTATTTTGCTTTGTGGTTTATCAGCACTTTGAAGACAATATATCTACAAAGTAAAGATATATTGCATATTTAAATATTTAAAACACATTTGCAATTAAAATTAGATAACATAATATTTTTCTATTATTAAATTTAAAATGATAAACTTCTTAAAAGTTTTTTAAAAAGTTAAGAAACAGGTTTGGTCTAAAGGAGGTCATATTTTCTTCAACCCTTCCCATAAAACAATAAGTAAAACCTTTAATACCTTTAAAATTTCATATAATTTCAATTTTTAAACCAACTCTTTTTTTTATTTTTTTTTAAGTACATCTTTTAAATTAATTAGCAACATTTAAGGCTTGCAATTAATGTAATCAACCACACTCTAGTAGTAGCACCTGTCGTTGCCGCTGATCTTGCTGCGAATCCAGTCCAGATAGTAGTACACATAGGCCTGGACATCGGGAAAGCCCACTCCGCAGGGTCGTCCCCAGTTGACCACCCCCACCAGCCGGCCATTGCTGACCAATGGACCGCCGGAGTCGCCGTGACAAGAGCCCTCGCCCTCCTGTGAAAAGGTGCAGATATGGCCCACGCCCATGCTGCTGGTTTGGTTGAAGATATCGTAGCACTCGTCCAGAGGCACGAAGCCCATTGTAAGCTTTTGCAGGTTCTCCATGGCGCTACCATACGCTTCCTGAGCACCCCAACCCGTGAGCACGATCTCATCGCCGGGACGCACGGGGCGGATAGGAAGATCAATGGGCTGCGTCAGCTCGTTGAAGGTGATGTTCTGGGTGAGCTTCACCAGGGCGATGTCGTTGTGCATGTAGGGCTGGTCGTACATGCAGTGCATGTGGATCGATTCGGTATAGTATACGGCTCCCGGTTCGGCCCACTTATTGGTGCCGGTGATCACGTTGACCAGGGCGGGCGTGAAGGTCTCCACACAGTGGCCGGCGGTTATGATCCACCGTTCGTTGATGATGGCCCCGCCACAGTTATGGGCACCCACTATGGGTTGGAGGGAAACTTGGTAGGGAGCAGATCCTATTTCTGCATCCTGACCACCCTTGATCCTGCCCGTCAGACCCGTCGGATGAGGTCCAACCAGCCGCTTGGCCTGGCCGGGATTCGGGGTCTGAAGAAGCAGGAGGAGCAAGACGCTAAGGTGGAACAGCTGCATCTCGAGGGTTTTGGCCACGTACTGAACACTAAAAGCCACTTTGGTCGCTATCAAAACTTTATTAATGAGTCTCAATGGGCCTTATCGAGGGCTACAGTTTATCGTGGCCGTATAAACTGGCCAATTTAATGGGCAACGATAGCCCAAAGGGGGAATATGGAACTCCTAAACCTGGTTGGTGCTGAAGCCTCCGCATTTTACATTGCCACTCATGATGTTGCGCATCCAATCTTTATAGAACAAGACATTGGCATGGACGTCCTGTAATTAATAGAAAAATGGGTAGGGGAAAAACTTTTATTTAGTGGAAAATTAAAATAGAAATTATTGGGTTTACTTTTGGATACTACGATATGGTATCGTCAACATTATCAGCCACATTTTATGAGCAATAAGTTGGCTTTTCTACCTTATCAGACTTGGAGTTATAAATGATATTAATCAAGAGGTGCTTAATTATATTTTGGGTAAGTTATGTAAATAAGAATTTTTAGAGTAGGGTTTATTAGGTTAACTAAGCAATTGTACATTCCAGTTAGCATTTATCGAACAGATAAACTGCCAGTTAACAGATTTAATAAACAACTAATGGGAGAGCCAATGCAAGTCGTGGAAAAGATTTGTGCGGATGTCAAAATTTTACTTTCAGCTAGTTTAATTGGTTGTTAACTTTGTCGGATAGTTAAGAAACTATGACTTTGTTTCTTCACAAAGAAACAGTGATTTTGTAAGGAAAGACGATTTAGTAAGAATATTTAGTAAGATTTGTTGATGAGTCCAAATATCAGGTACGACTTAACTGTCCATAAACTTTGATTGACAACTAAGACACAAGCCTTTAACTTGACACAGATAAACCGACGTATTTTTTGTTTGAATGAAAACTGATTTTGAGAGGTTTAAATACCAACGGTAGGTTTGATCAGCAGCTAACTATAACTTTAAGTAGACATTGAGAAACCGAAGATATTTCAGATATTTTTAAGAAACAAAAGGGAACTTAAGCAGCCCAAATATCACCAACGGCAGATTTGACTGGTCATTAACTAACAGGTAAGCTACTTGTAGTTTAACTCTAAATTAAGAAACCGATGCCAAGACAATCGAAGATTTTAAAGGGATTACACATTTTTTTCCCCAAGAACAATTTGTCCACTTAAAGTTTCTGTAACTTACCGGCACTCCAATGGCACAGGGCCAACCCCAGTTGACCAAGCCCACGAGGTAGCCATTGCTCACCAGCGGTCCGCCCGAGTCCCCATGACAGGAGCCCTCGCCCTGCCGCGAAAAGGTGCAGATGTGGCCCACATCGCAGTCGGGATCGTTGCTTAGCAGCCCCAGGCACTCGCGGTGCGGCACATAGCGTAGGTAGACCACCTGCAGATCGATGGGAGCAATGCCCCCAAGGACAGTAGAGCCCCAGCCGGTGAGTATGACTTCGTCGCCCGGTTGCATGGGCACCTTGGCAGTGGGAATGGGCTGGGTGCGTTCGTTCCAGACAATCGGCTCCTTCAAGTGCAGCAGGGCAATGTCGTTGTGCATGTCGGGATTGTCGTAGTTGCAGTGGATGTGGATTGCCTGTAGGAAGTACCTGTTGCCGGGTTTATTGTATTGATTGGTGCCAGTGACCACCACCAAGAAAGCGATGTTGGCATTGGCCACACAATGGGCGGCGGTGAGGACCCACTGCTCGGCGATGATGGCACCGCCGCAGGAGTGGGCGCCAGAGATGCCCTGGAGAGAGATCTGATAGGGAGCAAAACCCTCCGGTGCTGCCTCACCGCCAATGACTCGCTGATCCTTGAAGACATCCGCTCCGGTGGCGTTTCCCTTGACGCGAATGGTCCAGACGGAGGAGGAGATCCCTCCGAGTGCCAGCAGAAAAAGAAGCAAGGCCACTGGCGACATCTTGGTTCTGTGCTCGGGAACCTAATGCGCTATGCGACCGCTTTCTTGACCATTTATCGGAATCAGATATAAAATCCGTTTATGGAGCGCGAGGCAACCTTTGGCCGTTCGCGCCGTTCGGGCTTTACGACGCCAATGAATTGTTCAATCAAAACCGCCGAGGGTGAAACCAGACTAGTTCAGTCAGTGCTTGCAATCTCGCCATGGCGTTCCATTCGCGCTTCCCTCTGCTGTCGGGCTTGCTCCTTCTCCTCTTTTGCGGTTGCCTTCTAGCCCAGGAACACTTCATTGTCGGAGGTCAAAATGCCGTTGAGGGCGATGCCCCGTATCAGGTGTCGCTGCAAACCCCCGTGGGCAGTCACCTGTGTGGTGGAGCCATCATTGCGGATCGCTGGATCCTCACCGCCGGTCACTGTGTCAAAGGTTATCCAGCCAGCCGTCTCCAAGTGGCCACAGGGAGTCTGCGCTACGCGGAGCCCGGAGCCGTTTACTATCCGGATGCCATCTATCTGCACTGCAATTACGACACTCCCAAATATCAGAACGACATTGGGTTGCTGCACCTGAACGAGACCATCGTCTTTGATGCCCTCACGCAGGCAGTGCGTCTGCCTAGTTCCCCCTTTCCCCAGGGCACCGCAAATCTTGTGTTTACCGGTTGGGGCGCCCAGTCGGCTTCGGGCAGTCTGCCCTCGCAGCTGCAGCGCGTCCAGCAGCAGCATCATAGCAGCCAGGTCTGCACTTCTCTCCTCAGTGCTTATGAGGATCTGGAGCTGGCTCCTGGCCACCTTTGCGCCTACCGACAGGCCAACATAGGGGCCTGTCACGGGGACTCTGGTGGTCCTCTGGTCTATGATGGGACCCTGGTGGGCGTCCTCAACTTTTTTGTGCCGTGTGCCCAGGGCGTGCCGGATCTATTTATGGATGTCATGTACTATCGGGATTGGATGCGACAAACGATGAGTGGCAATGGCAAGTGTGCGCAGGTCAATCAGCAGACAATAATTGGTTAAATAAATACTGTTAAAAGCACTAATAGAAAAAACGTTCTTATTTAAGGAGGAATCATATTATTATTAAATCTATTTAACTATTTTATAATTATAAACATTTAATGTTAAACATTTATCAATATTAAGGAAGTAATTCAATTATAAATAAATACAACATTTTCAAAAGAAAATCCACAAGAAAACTTCAAAATAAGTTTTCTGAAAAATAATACGGAATCTTCAAATCCAAAAAGCAATTTATGACAAACTAGTTCAAAATATAGCGAAATTTAAATATGCTCAGTTTTTTTTAGGAAAACTATAATGTCTTAAGATGAATTTTGACATTATTAAGTTGTCTAGATTTTTGAAATACCACAGGAATTTATGACTGTTTTACTGTTTGCCTGATACCCCATAAAAACCATTTATAATCATGAATTTTCATAAAATAAGGAGACCTTGCTGTTACCAAATATATTAAATACTTAGGCTAATTGACCACTATTTTCTTATTCCTGGAGATATTGAATCTCTTGGCCGTGGGCCAGGAGACCGATCCAACGGACAGACGAAATTTCCAAGTGATTCATCCTCCCGTCACTTTCTGATTTATGGATGAGTCCCCGAGACAGGGAAGTGTCTCCCTGGCCACACGTGTCGCCCTGCTCTAATTAGAATCAGGTAGAGCACACCCCAGACACCACTAGAGACACCATCAGAGACACTGGTGGCTGTATTAGTCATGTTTTTTTTGAGTGCGCCTGACAGAAATCGCTCACGGCGCATGGAAATTCTGAAAATATTTTTCTTTTTGCGCTCGCTATTCAGCTACCAAAAAAAAAACAAACTGGGAAAAACACTCAGTTGTGGGTTGTGTCTTGGCATTTTCGAAAAGATTTTCAGTTGCTGCATTGACTTGGACGTGTGCGGATCTTGAGTTTTTCGTTTGGAATACGCGGCGTATACGCAATCTTCGGTCTATATATATGTAGACGCGTGTGTGTTGTTCATATTTCTATATATACGCGAATATATAGCAAGTGAAATTTCGCAACTTGTGCATAACCGAGGGGATAGAAATTGTTGAAAAGCCCAATGAAAATGCCAAAGTATGTGAAATAATGTCTCCGATAAAGGCAATTGCGCGTTGAAATGTATAGTACATACGAGTGATGATGAATAATTCGCCGAAAAGTGCTCTTATTTGCGCAAAGGAATATATATATATCCATTAAATATATGTGAAATATATTAGATTTGGAATATTTTATGTCTTGCGACTGCCTGTGTGAATTTTTGTGTGGCGTTGCCATTTTGTGAATAATTTCCCCGATGTGCGCCACTGTGCTTCTTGGCCTTTTGCTGGACCAAAGCAAAGAAGCCATTAATTGTTTTTTTGGCTGTGAGAACGTAAAGTGCATTTTTGTGTCTCGGAGGCGCCAGATGATGCTGCTACTGGTCTTGGTCTTTATTTAGCAACGATCGCACGCTCTGGCGCACCTGAGAAATTTTAAATATACCTAGGGGATTTGAGCAACTCTCCGGGGCTTGAACTTATTTCTTATTTTTATTTTTCGAGCTTTATTTTAGAAAAAGAAGTACAATTTCTTGGCATCCTGGGGTACTTGGCCACAGGGTCCGGGGAAGTTACAGGGCTGCTGATCGGGTCTCGCCGTGGTCTCTGGCTGGGGAGTGGTGTCCGGATCCCAGTAGTGGGAATCGGTGGTCTCTGGCTGATACTCAGTGGTGTCTGGTGGTGTATACTGGGACAAGGCACAGCCTGCCAGGACACACAGCATCACAAAGAACGTTGTGAACTTCATCTCGATAAATATCAAAGGCGACTGATAAAGCCTCAACTTTAGCATCACCTTATAAATAATGCTGTATCTACGCATGTTAGGCTCATTTATTTATTCGTCCAAAAACAGTTGGTCTCAATTGTTCTTGAAAAAATACTAAAGTAAAATTACTATCACAAATATTTGAATTGTTTAATTTGTGTGGCCTGCAGCTGTTGTGTAGTGAAAGTATTTATTTAAGAATTTGTTCGAAAAGATGGAACCACCTTTGTATACTCCCTTGTTTTTGTTATTGCATCCCGCTGAGCCATTTGTTAATTGGATTCCATTAATTTTCGGTGAAAAATATGTATATACTTAGGGGCAGAATCAAGGAAGGAAAATAAAGCGTTGGCACGTGAAATTACTTGTCGGCAATGGGGCGTATGCGCAACATAAGGCATTAACAGCCGCAGCAGCTGTTGGAGAAACTCAAATGTCATGAATAATGATAACTAATACAAATTAAATTTGCTTATGACTACACGCGTTGAGCGTCAAACTCAAATTGTATTATTAAATAATCTATATTTTGGATTTTATACATTTGGGATGATTAAAAAATTCATATTTAATCGAAGCGAAATATTTTTGTTAAAGATTGTAAGTGATTATTTAACAAAAAATATATTTACCTTAACTTCTTTAAATACAAATTAAAATAATTATTTTTAAACAATATTAAAGTATTTAAAAAAGCTTATAATTTGTCTTAAGATAAAGTAAACCTTCTTTAAAGTAATTTTTAAATATTTTTTTTTAATTACATTTCATAGAAAATATACTAGCTAAACCTATATAGAGAAGCATCTTTAGTTCTTATACATTCGACTTCCAGAAAAAGTACTCTTGGTTTTATGAGTTCTTGCGATGCCGATCTTTCAGCTTTGAAATCACGTAATCAAAATAAAATTTACGATATATTTAGCGTGCTCTGGCTGAGTTTTATCTAAGGAACATACATAAACATTGGCCCAGAGAGAGTCTTTCGACCCAAGCAAAATAAAAACCAAGAATTTATGACAGCTGATTTGGCCGGAGGAGCGTATTAGTCATATCATCCAAGACGATACTAGCCACACAGCATATAGTATATGCTTTATGCTTTTGATTTCAAATTTTTGCGTATTTTATTCGCGAATAATGAGTCAACAGGCGGGGGAACACGGAATGCAAAATCCGAATAGCGGATTGTACTTGAAATAAGTCAAATGAGGCATTCAAGCAGGAGCCAGCAAACAGAAAATTTAGCAATAAAAATGAGAAAAGACCGCATACAGTTCTATAAATAGAATAACAACAAAATCAGCTGCGCGTCGAAAATCACAAAATCACATTTGCTATGACTTAAGGAGGGGGCCAAGACTGAGGCAAGACGGGAATTAGCCAAAAACCTGCCAAACAGAGTCAAGAGTGCAGTTGACGTCGCTGTCGGCGTCACATGCAATACCAAAAACACAACACAAAACACGAAGCAAAATAAATATTGAACAAATTATGTATTGAAGATGTATGCACACTCGAGGTTGGCCATATAGAAACGGAGAGTGATTACTTGGCTGGAGGTTTAGAATTAAATTTTTAGTTGATAAGTTATAGAATTAAAAAGGTAGTGAAGAAAAAATTGTATTATGGACTTATAATTGCTTGTAAAAAAACGCAACAATAGAGAGCAAGTATAATTTCTTGTAAAATTATGGTATAAGCTGGAACTGAATATAATGGGATTTCCTCAGCCAAAGTACAACTCTAGACTGCCACCTTCGGCTAGGGAATGCAGAAAATAATGATATATCAACACAGAATCGATTTTTGAGCCCACAACCGATATATAAATTGATATCGACATTCTGTTTAATATATCGGACCAAATTCCTACTTGGTAACAAACAGCGATATATAAATTTATGTATTGCGAAAACTCGATGTTCCGTTTGATAAATCGGACCAATTTACGTTCCCAAAACCGCCTGGTTTAAGTAGTTGGAAATTCATAAAATTATTCTAAAAAATTAATATTTTAACGTTTAATGCCCTACTTCAAATTTCGATTTTTCAGTCTTGGAGATATTTTAAGAATATTTACCATATTTGTTTATGGATTTATAAATAGCAACTTTTCCCTTGCTACATTTAGATTATATTTTCAAAAAGTAGCTATCAGAATAATACTTTCTCAACAACAATGCATCTTTATGCTACCATCCTCGGCTGTGTGATTCTTCTGAGCAAATAATAATAAAGAAATTGAAAAAATAAAGCTGCGCGCGCCGTTCTGCTGCATAAAAACATAGAGCAAGGAGGCGCACACAACTCAGTTGAGTTGAGGAATTGTCGCGGCCAGTACGAGACGAGTACGAGTGCAAACCGAACCGCGCAAGAAAATATAAACATACATATATATTTTCAAATCGAATAGTTTGAGTTTTGTTTACGAAATAGCAGAGAGCCCATCCAGTCTGTTTGTTGTGTTGTGTGTTTCCCAAAAAACGTGCTCGCAAGCCATTGTGTAATTACTAATTAGCGGGCCAATCAAGTGATCAGTATTAAGCACCCATCGAAGTATTACGACTCGAGATCATTCAACACCCATCGATATGGCGTCCCGAAGAGTGAGTGTGTGTTAGGTGGTCCCTATATCCCACACCCACGATTTTCCATTGCTGGTTTTTAAATATATTTATATTCTTACAAGCGAATTTGGAGGACATGTGGTTTTCATTACCCTTTCATAAAAACGAAATATTTTTGTCAATTTATTTTTAGTCTACAGCCACAATTTCTGCTCACTTGCGCCTTCGGCGTGTAAATGTTGGGTGTAATTTTAGTTTCAAATAAATTCAAATTAATTAAAATGGAAGTGAAAATTTATTTAGCATTTCATTGGCGCAGAACGACGCTGAATCATGTGGCGATGCAAGTGGCGCCTCACGTAGTCGTCGTCGCATTATCGCATTGTCGCCGTTTTTGGCTCGAATCGAGCGGTTTATTTCCATATAGGGGAAATCGAATGTTGGACGGACCGAAAGTGCCATAAATGGGCAGCAGTCCAAAGCCGAACTCGCACTACTCCCTTGTGGAATGTGGTGAAGGACTTGCTTTCAAAACAAAACAACACTAAATATTGTTTAGCGAAAACAAAGCATCAATAGAGTGTGGATATGGTTTATTGTTGTTTATGATGAGCCTTCTATATTTAAGAAATAAAGCCAAAGCTAGCCTTTGTCATGATAAAATTATATTGTGTCTTACTTTGGTAACATCTAGAGAAGTGTTTGGTTAAATCGAAGATAAATATCACAAAGCTTCCCTTATATGGTAGATCATTTATAAAATCATACAGTGGTAAATGTACTCATTAAAACTTAAGAAAATGTACATTGTTATAGACTTCTAGCAGCTTATATGTTTTTTGTTTGAATGCGGAATATACTTATCTTATCGGTGCTAATATCGTTGTGTTACCCAGGGCTCGATGTAATAACTCATGCCACTTGGAAATTAAAACATCAAAATGGGGAAACAACTTTATGTCATAGAATTAACCTTTTTTCTAATCGGAAGCAATAAAAGATCTCTCCAAGCGATTAATATGAGTTGTACCAGAAACCTTAACCTTACAGTAATTTTATAAAAACCATCTATGTTATAAAAAAACCTAATATGTCGCAATTTCATTATACAAAACACAAGTTAATTATTTATTATTTCTGTTAAGTTGACTAATAGAAAAAGTACAGTTTTTTGCCACCGAATTTGCCGCAAGGTCTCAGAATATTTCCACCGCAAGGTGATTGAGGAGCTTCAGTTGTTACCGAAGCTTGCGTAGTACTCGAAGGATCGTAATAATAATAATATTCCGTTGTTGTTGAGTCATCAGACCAGTCAGATCCAGAGGCCAAGGCTAAGCCAGCCACGGCGCACAGAAGCAGGAGGGTGACAATAAACTTCATTTTGTTAACTTTCTTGGGAAACTGATGGTTTAGCTAAGAAATTTGGTGATTTTTATACACAAGCAAAGAGCTGGACATATGTTGACACATCTGTTTGAATTTTAATTGCGAAGCAAAACTACAATTGAACAGTTAAACAAATATTAAAACTACCTCTTACATCGTATATATTTTTTAATTATTGAGCATAAAAGATTAAGCGTGTGGACAGTATTTACACAAATTTTGTTAATCTTTGTCGGTATTTCAAAGGGATAAGGTGTTTTTAAGATTATATAACAAAATGTTGGGGTTTTTAATGACGATTTATTCTCTGGCGTTATTATAAATTTCTACCAGAATCTTGACAGTTTTTAAAGCCAATTTTATAAAATATAATTAAATAAAATATCCGAGAATTTGAAAGAATAGATCTATTTTGAATGTGGATAAAATACAAATCGAAATATTTTACAAGAAAGCAGCTTATATTATCTGAACTATAAAAAACTTAATATTTAAACATTATGTTAACTATCAACCATAAAATATCGTCAGCTAGATTTCTAGTTATCCGTACAATAATCTTTAAAATCATAAATTGTCTTATATTCTCCAACTCGAATATTTACTAAAGACATTTTTATATTCCTTGATCAAATATTATTAATATTTAAAATATTAATATATTGTTTAAGATTTTATTGGATTTGTCTGTTTTTATTGTATTTATATAATCCTGCATGGGATTAAAATAATTTGTATTAAATGTATAAAGGCAATAACTTCTGAGACTTGGCTATTTTCGTTACAATTTCCACAAATTATTGTTTTATTTAACCTGCTTATTTTTATGGAAATAGATTTTGATTAATTTTATATTCAGAATCAGTTTATATTTTATTTATTTTTATT
The DNA here is from genome assembly GCA_008042715.1 of Drosophila bocki. Classification (NCBI taxonomy): domain Eukaryota; kingdom Metazoa; phylum Arthropoda; class Insecta; order Diptera; family Drosophilidae; genus Drosophila; species Drosophila bocki. The sequence goes on from VNJY01007651.1 coordinate 36,101, forward strand.
TTGTTAATTATCATTTAAATTTATTTATTTATAAAAGAAGTACAATTTTTTGCCGCCACATGGTCCATTGAATAGTCCTGCACATGGCGATGCCTTAGGGGTTGTAGTATCCTCCCAAACTACGGTTGTGCTTGGAGGATTGTAGTAATCATAAGACCCGGTTGTTGAATAGGAAGAGGCAGCCACGTATCCAGCCAAAGAGCACAAAAGCAAGAGGACGCTAAGGAACTTCATCTTAATAGGATTCTGTAGATACTGATGATTTATAAACCAAATTGGTCCATTTTATACCTTCTATCTTAGCGAGCCAGATGTAGAGATATGTTAATTGCGTGAAGTCTATTTGCTAGATGCAAATAAACAGTTGGATAAATATTTAAGGTGGTTGTTGGTATTTCTTAGAAACGGAAAAGGTAAAAAATATAGTATACTTTTTACCATTAAAAAAATGTGAGCCTACATTATAAAAATTTTGACTTGGCCTTTAAACTAGACTTACAAATTTTAGTTTAATATTTAGTTTTGATAAAACCTTAAAAGAATGCTTTACTTAGGCACAACTTATAGACAAATTGTTAAACAATTTTGACATGTACTTGTACAAAATAGGCTTTCTAGACTCTGACTATATTTCATTACATATTTTTAATTCATTAAAATTCAACATTTCCTAGAGAAAAAGTCATTTAGCTACATATGTCTTTGTCCAAGAGTTCCTTGGGTAAACCCATCGCATGGTGGAAGGGCTGATATGGAAGTGTCAGGTGTAGCCATTATTATGTCACTAATTCGTTTGTATAAAACCTCTGAAAATATAATATATATGCTATACCCGATATACACTTGACAGAATGTGCAGCAGACAGGCAGTGACCAAATTAAGTAATAATAAGTATAGATAAAATGTTATGAAACTTTGTTTTGTGTGTTTTTCAAAATTTAAATTTTATAATGTTTATTATTTAAGGTATTAAATCAAAAATATAGTTTTCTTTATAAGATTAAACTTTTGTTTTTTTTAATTTTATCAAATTGATTCATAGAAGCGTGTACAAATTTTTTCGAAGAAACCTCTCAGAGAGAAGTTATTACACATTGATCGAAATTCTGAGCGAAAAAATATCGCTCAAAAAATGATCATTATTTTTTGATCGAACCCTGTGGACAAGCTCTCATGATTCCTCCCTGCCTAAGAAACTTCGGTGGATGCGGTCAAAAACTGTAAATTTTTAATTAAAGAAATGCTAACACTAATATGATTTAATACAATGTAGAATATTTTTTATTCAGGGTCCTGAGTTGTGGGAATAGAGTATTAAAACGGGATCTTAGAGTTTCTGTGGGTTTGACTCAAAAAAATTACCTATAACTCATACATTTTTTTTTAATATATTCGCTGAATATAAAATAAAATAAAATAAAATAGTATATATAGCATAAACAAAATATAAATTGTATCAGCTGTCAGATCTCTGACTGGTTTTTATGAATTTTTGTCTATCTAACAAATATTTGGCCAACTGGAAAGCTAAGATTGACATTTGTTTAAATAGCAAATATAATATTAAATAATAATATATTTCTTTGGCCTATTGGCCCATCTGTTATGTGTATTGTTGATCCTAAGATGAGAGGTATAAAAGTGCACAATTTGCGAGTCAAAGTTATTAGTCTCAATCGAAAGATAACAACATGAAGTTCTTCGCCATTCTGTTCGTTTTGTGCGGCATTATTGGATTTGCCATTGCAGACCATCCGGGTTCGGGATCAGGATCAGGAACAGGAACCGGAACAGGAACACTTATTACAACCACAACCAAAGCACCACCCTGTGGAAATGGACTCTGCGACCTACTTAAACCCTGCCGCGGTTCCAAGGAATGCGGCCAAAAACTGTATTTCTTTAATTAAAGTGGTGTCTAAGGCATTTTTGGATAAATAATAAATAATGTCAAGAATCTTTTCAACATAAAAAATATTCTTTATTGTGGCGGGAATAAATTTCATAAATCTGGGGTTTTGTTCTTCAAAAGAAATGAAGTAAACTAGAATTTCCTTTAAAATAGAGGGGGTTTCGAAGTTAAAATCTTAGCTGTGCTTAAATTTCTGGATTTAAAAATATTAGTAAATATTCAAGACTTTGTTTTTTCTTTTAATTAACCACAACAAAGGTTTAATTTCTAAAGATATGATTTTTAAACAGAATATAGAGCATCCTACTTATCCCGATTAATCCCAATTTTATTGCGTTCTAAGTATCAAAAAACCTGTGTTAAAAACGTCGCAAATGTACACAATTTCATTATTGATTTGACAATTTACTATTTGTCCAATTGTTTTATTGTTGTTTTAAAAGATTTAATTCGCAATTGCCCATTTGTGTCAATATGGTAGATTCTGAGATAAAATATATAAAATGACGCATTTTTATAACAAGATTATCAGTTTCCTCGTGAAGATATCAACATGAAGTTCTTCGCCACTTTCTTCCTTCTGTGCACCATATTGGGATCTGCGCTTGCAGCTACAGATTTTGGAACAGCTATAACCACGGAAGCCACAAGCGCTCCATCTGCAACCACGCTGGCTCCTGTCGTATCCCCGTCCTCCCCCTGTGGACCTCAAGGACCCTGTGGCCTTCTCAAGTGCTTAGGCGGAGCCGGTGGATGCGGTCAAAAAGTATACATTTTCAATTAGAAAAAATGTGAAAATGAATAAACAATAAAAATATTTTAAAGATCCAATTTAAATCGATTAATAAAATCTAAATTGTTTATTGATTTTAAAAGCAAGAATTTATTTGTTCAAAAAAATGTGTATTCATATATGAATGAAAAAACACAAAAGTATTTCGCTTTTCCACTAGGTACATTAAATATTTGAAGAAACTCTTTGTTGTAGAATAATAGGAGTTGCTATGTTAATATATTTAACACAGTTGTGTCAATACTGGGTATAGCATATGTGAATATTTCTAAATGTTTTATACAAAAGAATTAGTGGCAAAAAAATAAAGATTTATGCCATTTTATTTATTTTGCGTGTCATTGCTGTATCCCTCTGGGACTTAGCCTCAATAGATATCGATCTTGATACATCCAAAACCCAGGAAGCTGTCACAGCAATGCCCGTATAGGAACAGGAACAACAGGAACAGAATAAGGATCAGGAACAGGAACTGGAACAGGAACGGGAACAGGAACAGGAACGGAAACAGGGAGGGAGTTTTGATCAAAAATGCATGTGACAAAATCATCTCAAACAATCCAGATATTGTCTAATTGAGCGGAAATGAATTGTATTAAATTTGGTATATTCTTCTTTCCAAGAATTTAATATAGCAGGAAATTTCCTTGAAGTAGAGCATTTTTTAAAATTTGAATTAAAATCATTAAATTGATTACTTTGTTTGGTAACGTCGAATTTTGTATACCCTTGCAGTTTGCCATTGGATCATTAAGAATCGATCCATTCTGGTCAGATTAATAGAAAAAACAAAAGGAAATATATAAAAGTTGTATATTTACATCAGTGTACGTAATTATTATAAGTGAAAAAATAAAAATCAACGATTAATGATTATCTATTGACTTTAATATATTTCGCTTGCCATTAATAATTATAATTTTATATTTACTTCATCGCTCAAAGAATAATAATTATTATTTTGAGCGAAAAAAATTCGATCAAAAAATAATGATCATTTTTGAGCGAATATTTACTAATATTTTTAAATCCCGAAATTTTAAGCACAACTAAGATTTTAACTTCGAAACCCGCTCTATTTTAAAGGAAATTCTAGTTTACTTCATTTCTTTTGAAGAGCAAAACCCCAGATTTATGAAATTTATTCCCGCCACAATAAAGAATATTTTTTATGTTGAAAAGATTCTTGACATTATTTATTATTTATCCAAAAATGCCTTAGACACCACTTTAATTAAAGAAATACAGTTTTTGGCCGCATTCCTTGGAACCGCGGCAGGGTTTAAGTAGGTCGCAGAGTCCATTTCCACAGGGTGGTGCTTTGGTTGTGGTTGTGATAAGTGTTCCTGTTCCGGTTCCTGTTCCTGATCCTGATCCCGAACCCGGATGGTCTGCAATGGCAAATCCAACAATGCCGCACAAAACGAACAGAATGGCGAAGAACTTCATGTTGTTATCTTTCGATTGAGACTAATAACTTTGACTCGCAACTTGTGCACTTTTATACCTCTCATCTTAGGATCAACAATACACACAACAGATGGGCCAATGGGCCAAAGAATTAATATTATTTAATATTATTTGCTATCTAAACAAATGTCAATCTTAGCTTTCCAGTTGGCCAAATATTTGTTTTATTTATATTTGGGCCAATATGCCAAAGAAATATATTATTATTTAATATTATTTGCTATCTAAACAAATGTCAATCTTAGCTTTCCAGTTGGCCAAATATTTGTTAGATCTGACAGCTGATACAATTTATATTTTGTTTATGCTATATATATTATTTTATTTTATTTTATATTCAAAAAAATGTTTTATTTATATGTAATTTGTTTGAGTCAAATACTTAATACTCTATTCCCAAATCTCAGGACCCTGAATAAATATTCTATATTGTATTAAATCATATTATTTTTAGCATTTCTTAATTAAAAATGTACAGTTTTTGACCGCATCCACCGAAGTTGCTTAGGCAGGGAGGAATTATGGGAGCTTGTCCACAGGGTCCTTGGGATCCGTTTACACAAGGCGATGATGTGGTCGTGGCAGTAGCAGAAGTGGTTGTGCTTTGGGCAAAAGCCAATCCCAGAATGCCGCACAGAATGAGAACGGTGGCGAAGAACTTCATATTGTTATATTTAGCTGGATTCTGATAGTTTTGGGAAGAGATTATGGGTTTTTATACCATTTCTTTTGGGCATAAATGTTAATATTTCAAATGTTGACACAAGTGGGTTAATTTTATTTGCGGATTAATCTAAATTACAACTACTACAGTTTACAAAAAATACAACAATTAGAATTTAAACAATAGAAATATGTAATATGTCTGGGAACTAATGTTCTATAATTTAAGGAGGAATAAAACCGGAATGTGTTAAATTACGGAAAATCCCAGAATGCTTAGCTCGACGACAACAGAGCTGTTTTTACTTTAATATAAAAACGCAAAAAATAATAAGCATTGCATTTCTATTTAATATTATATATTATAAATAAAATCGGGAATAATTGCTTTTCAATAAAAAAAAAAAAAAACATTCTCTTTTTAATGGGTTTTTAGCCATAAAACTAAAAAGCTCTTTATAAATATTTGAAAAATGCATATTTAATTTTAAAAAAGTTTAGAGTAATTTGTAATTTGAACAAATCGCCTTCAAAAACAGGAAACATTTTCTCTGGGTTCTAAGACAGATTGCCCTGGACTTCAGAACGTTTTTCCCTGATTTTAGGGTCAATTTCTAGAGCGACTCGCCTTTAAGGGAAAATTTTCTTAAAATACGTGCAAATAATGGTGTAGAAAATATTTAATATATTTTATTTTTTATTTTTTTATTTAGTGTTAACTTTTTAATGTAGCAGTGGGGATCATAAGGTGTATTTCAACTTGTTAACTGACATATTATAGATTTCCTAGATTACCTATTTGTTTTACGATCGAGTTCATTCAAACTAGAAGAAATAAAGAAAAATAAGCTTTTGAAAAAAATCAAATAAAAACCTCTTGATATATTTTATTGTGTCATCCATTGTTTTCTTTAATTTTTTGTATTAATATACATATAATCACTTAGGTTTATTTTATTTAATTATTACAGATTTTCTGTTTTTAGTAATTTATTTTATCTTTTATTACTCAGGGTTGTCTTGCCTTACAAAGAAAATATTTTGTAGACTCTAAAGCACATAAGCCCCTTAAATAAATATATAATTATTGAGCAACTTGGCTGGTTATATATATATTTTTAAATATTTATTTTATCCTTGCTTTGGTTTATTTAGAAAAGAAGTAGAGTTTTTGGCCGCATCCCTCGGAACCGCGGCAGGGTTTAAGTAGGTCGCAGAGTCCATTTCCACAGGGTGGTGCTTTGGTTGTGGTAAATGTTCCTGTTCCTGTTCCTATTGATCCTGTTCCTGATCCTGATCCTGAAGACGAACTTGCTGCAATGGCAAATCCAACAATGCCGCACAAAACGAACAGAATGGCGAAGAACTTCATGTTGTTATATTTCGATTGAAACTAATTACTTTGACTCGCAAATTGTGCACTTTTATACCTTTCATCTTATTATTAGCTATTTAAACAAATGTCAATCTTAGCTTTCCAGTTGGCCAAATATTTGTTAGACAAAAATTCATAAAAACCAGTCAGAGATCTGACAGCTGATACAATTTATATTTTGTTTATGCTATATATATTATTTTATTTTATTTTATATTCATACCATTTCTTTTGTCATGAATGTTAATATTTCAAATGTTGAGACAAGTGGGGTAATTTTATTTGCGGATTAATCTAAATTACAACTACTACAGTTTACAAAAATTACAACAATTCGAATTTAAACAAAAGAAATATATAATATGTCTGGGAACTAATGTTCTATAATTTAAGGAGGAATAAAACCGGAATGTGTTAAATTATGGTAGATAACAGAATGCTTAGCTTGGAGCTCGACGACAACAGAGCTGTGTTTACTTTAATATAAAAACACACAAAATAATAAGCATTGCATTTCTATTTAATATTATATATTATAAATAAAATCGGGAATAATTGCCTTTCAATTAAACAAAAAAAACATTCTCTTTTTAATGGGTTTTTAGCCTTAAAACTAAGAAGCTCTTTATAAATATTAGAAAAATGCATATTTAATTTTAAAAAAGTTTAGAGTAATTTGAACAAATCGCCTTCAAGAACATGAAACATTTTCTCTAGGTTCTAGACAGATTGCCCTGGACTTCAGAACGTTTTTTTCCCTGATTTTAGGGTCAATTTTTCTCAAATCTAGAGCGACTCGCCTTTAAGGGAAAATGTTCTTAAAATACGGGCAAATAATGGTGTACAAAATATTTGATATATATATTTGATTCAGTGTTTACTTTTGTTTTGTGTTTTTACCTATTTGTATTACGATCGAGTTCATTCAAACTAGAAGAAATAAAGAAAAATAAGCGTTTGAAAAAAATCTGGCAAATAAAAATCTCTTGATATATTTTATTGTGTCATCCCTTGTTTTCTTTAATTTTCCTTAATTTTCTTTAATAGACTCTAAAGCACTTAAGCCCCTTAAATAAATATCTAATTATTGAGCAACTTGGCTGGTTATATGTATATATTTTTTTAAATATTTATTTCATCCTTGTTTTGGTTTATTAATAAAAGAAGTAAAGTTTTTGGCCGCAGGGTCCCTTTCCGCAGGGCGGAGCTGGCACCTTAGGAGCTTCAGTTTCAGTCGTAGTAGCGGAGAATGCTTCCGTAGTGCTTGTTGATGAAGAAGCCAGAACACAGCCAACAATGGCAAAGAAAAGGAAAAGTGTAGCAAAGAACTTCATCGTGATAATATAGAATCTACAGTGATATATCTTTGACACAGTTCGACCATTTTATACTTTTCAAATTTTGGCATACTAAATGTTTACACAAATGGTAGGGTTCTATGTCAGAAACAAGTTATAAGAAAGGAAACAGTTAAGCAAACCTTAGTACTTTACAATACCCGATCATGGAAAAGTTTTCACCATTGTTTTTTTTTTTTTAAAGATTTTTGTGGTTCTATTTTAGGCTCCACGCGACTTAGAAGTCTGGGAACTATTTACGTAAAATTTTAATTATAAATCAAATGATCTTTAGATTAAAACCATTATTTATTAATCAATGCTTAATTTTCTTGTAAACATAACATAAACATTGAGACTACATTGATCCCCATTCCAAGTCCTTTTATTAGTTTAGACTTTTGAATCAATCAACCTGGCGAAGGACTCGCTGCCAAAAAGCGTTTCTATGCAGTCCTCAGACATCGATTTGATCTGCCATCGATCATTCGTGTGTGATGATTATAGCCATATAGCCATAGCTACTCGCTTTGACTTTGACTCATTTGGCTAAAATTAACGAATTCTAACGATTCCTAACCATATCGAGAAGGTCGCTGGTTGTCGGCCCCATTTGCTTGGCTCATTCACTTGTCTGTCTGTCCGGCCGTCTCCGTGCATTTGTGTCTGCCTTTCGTTTTTGCATTTGACCAGGTGAAAAGCGGGGCGGGGACTGGGTATGTGGAATTAAAAAGGCATTGCCAAAAGCAATCCGCAAATATGCCAAATATTTACCAGAATTATTTGCTCTTCTTTATGGTTTTTGGATATGGGTGTGCGAGAAATGAATGATTCATTTGATTTTATTTTGTGGTCATTTTAGCATCGAGTCCCCGCTTTGAAAAGGGTCACAAGTTGGAGATTTGAGGGCTTGGTCAATTTTAAGATTTCAGAGAAATACGGTTCATAATTCTAAATATTGGTTTCGTTTTTTTTTATCAAGCCTGGTTATTACCTCATTCGTGATACAATGCAGTGGATTGAATCAGTAAAATATTTTTCTGACAATTAGTCATTGCATTAAATTACTTTATGAGCAACAAATAATTCCTTCTCAAGCGTAAACTGGTTTTATTTTGATTTTTTTATATAGAACCTAATCAAATTAATTGAGCTTGAATTTTGCTTAAAAAAGAAACCTAAGCGATAATAATTTGTCAAGGGTATTTAAATGAATAAGAATAGGTTTTTTGATAATTGAAAAGTGAAAATAAATAGGATGTACAAATAAAAAGTATTTATTTTTAAATCAAACACAATCCATGATACTATGAAGCTGCCAAAAAACTTCAATAGGAATACAAGTCATATTTTGTAATGTTGTGTATGGAATCGTCTTCCTTTGGTTTTAAATTTGTTTTCTGAAGCCGGTCTCCTGACGTTTATCACCGCTGTCCCCGACATCGAGGTCAAGCTTCCCCTGAACGACCAACTAGTGTCCACCGCCTCAATTATATATGATCAGGGCCCTGCTGCCCACCGTCTTGGCTATGATGCGTACGGTGGTGAAACTGCTTAACTTCCTTAGCCTTCGCTATAACTTCTCGGTCCTGGTGTCCTGGATAATGATGTGATGCCTACAATTCTTCATTACTTTATGTGTGTGTATGCAGTTAACCAAGTCTCCTGATTCAACAATCCAAAATATGGTCATTTACCTCCTAATCTGTGGACTGGCCACTAAGATGAGTCTGCACTGATTCCCATCGCAATGGGTTCCCGGTCCCAGAACTATAGGAAGTGCTTCGGCAGTCCGGTATCTATTAGATAAATTCTTCATTTTTCCAGATAAAAGACTTCTTAAGTTGGCAACTTACCTCTGTCTTGTCCATAGTTGGAACAAATGATTTTGGGTGTAATTTTGAGGAATGGATAATTTTTAATAGTAGTTTTGGTTGTTTATTTATAAAATATAGAAAATTCTTAGAAAGAAAGCTCCAAAATTCTAGAGGTAAATGTTCTTAATTCTGATGTGACTCTAATCTAAGTGTTATACTGTGTATTATTAGTAGCAGCTCCTACTTAATCGCTATAAAAAAAAATGGAAATATAAAGCTCAATATCTTTAACCATTTCGAGGAAAAAAACGTTAATAAACAATATTGGTAAGCGCCTCCAATGGCTTAGGCTGTTGCATACTTTGGGGCTCAGCGCGGAAGCACAGAAAATAACTAAAAATTAGTTGAATATTAATAAAAATACTGCACTTTACGTTCTCACGCTCAACTTGAGTTTATTTGTTAAACTGGTTTTTTTTTCTACGCTTGAACTTTTCGCTCAGTGCGTGCGCTGCGTGAGAGAGCCACCAGATCGAGAGCGAGAGCGGCAAACATTTTTGAAAGAGCGAGAGAGCGGTAAACAAACTTGACAGCTGAAAAGCTAAACGACAACAAGGCGCTAGAGGAGAAGAAAGAGGAAGAGTGGGAAGACGAGAGAGCGCTGAGCGAGACAGCGCGAGTGCTGATCAGCAGCAGAGAGAACAACAACAAACCGGCCGCCAAGATGTATAGCGAGAGGGAGCGAGACAGGGCGATGGAGAATGCCGGTGTGCGACAAACTTTAGCGTCAAAAAATTTATTCAACGGTGGTACGCGCAAGAATAACGACGCTGACGGTCCCGGATCGACAACAATATCGCACGGCGGCGGAATCGGAATCGGTGAATTGGTGCAAAACGCGAATTATACAAACGGTCAGACGACGCAGGCGACCATTTTTCTCCGCAACAACAATAGTAACAACAACGGTAACCACAGTCACGGCAGAAAGAACCCGCCAAATTCGCAACAAAATCAAAGCAACGCGTGTGTTTATTCGGCCAACAACAATAGCAACAATATAGAGCAAAACTTCAGCAACTTAAATTTCTACGCCCAACAGCCAGCCGCACACTACGACGTTTGCTATCAACAGGTGTGTGTGTGTGTGTAATATGTACACGTGAGGGAGAGAATCCCTTTGTGAGAGTGTGTGGGTTACAGTGAATCCTCAATAAGCTAAATCTAATAATATATTTAAAAAAAAAAGCCTTTATTGGGTCCCTTTCGTCCTTATAACTTGAAATTTCAAAAGTTCAACTTCGGCTTATTTATAAAAAAAATAGGTTTTTGTGGAAATTCTTACTTTCTAGGAATTAATGCATAAAAAAATCAGATTTAGTGTTTTTAAAAATACAAAATTTAATATTTCTACAAAAGAAATTAAAGCACAGTGAGCGAACATGTAACTGGAATATCTTCGTTTTATCAAGAAAATTTTTAGGAAATGTTTTATATACTCTATCAGAATTCCGGGAAACTAGACTTATAATAACAAATATAAATCAAATTATAAATATTTTAATTGAGTAAAAAAAAAATATTAATAATGATCTTTAACTAGAAGTCATGATAGTTTCAAGTTTTGGACGTACAACTGCAAGACCCTTTTTTAATTGCTGCAGTTCACATTGCGTTTTGTCGCGGCATTTCGCAATTAATGAAAATGTTAATGAACTTCACACGCTGCGCAGTCGAGCACTCCACTCCAATTTCTTTTTCTAGCCATGTTTTCTTGGCCTGGCCCAGACGGACGAGGGGGGTGGTGGGGTCCCTCTATTTCTGTGGGTTTTTGGGGACGAAGACGACGAGAAGACAACAACAACGACTACGTTTGTGTGTGGCACGCGAACTCGGTCTCGCTCTTTTTGCCCGCCCTTGTCCGGCGTCTTCGTCTTCTGCCCGCTCCTCTCCACCTCCGTTTTGTGCTCGCTCTTCGCGACCTGTATACCCTTTTATTTTGGGGAACTTTTTGGTCAAGTTTGGTGGACAATGGGTTAAGGCGGAGTTACCTGGGAACTAGTTTCGCCGACTGAAGATAAGACAAACTCCCAAGACGAAAAATATCAGTTTGAAAAGCCGAACCCCTAAAATATTGTCTTTTATTCTGTCATTATGTAAATCAATCTTCTTTAAGTTCTGTTTTCTTCATATTGTTAAAGAGTTAATTTTAAACTTTCAATTCCTAAAATGGATTTTAAATTATAATATTTATATTTCTAATTTTAGGAAGAAAATTAATGAGTCTTCAAGTTATGAAAATTTATGTTAATAAAGTGGAATACTAAATATAATTAAAGATTTTTAGGTTGAAAATGTATTAAGATTAGAGGACATACTATAAAATTGTTTTATTATCATTTTCCTTTATCAAAATAACTTTTTTATTCCTTAAATGAATCGATATGGATTTATCTTAACGATAAAAGTTTGCAATAAATGATAAATAAAACGCTATCTGGTTGACATTCGTAAGATTTTCTCTGGGGTCCAAAGACAGTATAGGTATACATATATATAGGTAATTAACCAACTTATTAGACTACTAATAAAATTTAAGTAAACTCCTTTAACTACCTAAACAAATTGCAAAATGATGTCACTTTAGAATTTTAAGCCTAAACAAGCTTAAGAAATAAAGATAGCCTCCCTATAAAAAAGTGTACTTGAGTGCCGTTTGTGCTTGACATTTCTTTGATTCTTGATTGCCACTTGGCTGCGGGACATGTGTGGAAAGTGGACAGTCCACTCCACTCCATTCCACACCGCCGACATTAAAGTTCTGGTGGTGAGCCCAAGCGAAACTGGAACAAGACTTGGCCGACACCACACCTTGTGCGATCCGATCCGATCCGATCTGATTGGAGTCGACGCCATTCGATTCAATTTGCTCTTTGCCTCCAGGACTGGAGTTGGTAGTTTTTAATGGAGATCGTTTTTGCATGACTGCTAAGTGATTTTCGAAGTAGCGACATCCCACACTCACTGACGTATTTTGATTTCCCGGCACACCCATATTGTAAACCCGGCTAAGCCGCTTTTTTGACCAATCGGTAACCCACAGACGAACGACTACTATCAACAGCACCAGGAGGGCCAGCAGGCGGATCAGTACGAGGAGAACTTCGACGAGGACATGGAGGCCGAACGCGATCTCGCCGAAGATGCACAGTGGAAGAAGATCCAACAGAACACCTTCACCCGGTGGGCCAACGAGCACCTGAAGACGATCGATCGGTCGATCAACAACCTGGAGACGGATCTGTCCGATGGCCTCCGTCTGATCGCGCTGATCGAGGTGCTGTCCCAGAAGCGGATGCCCAAATACAACAAACGCCCAACATTCCGCAGCCAGAAGCTGGAGAACGTCTCGGTGGCCCTGAAATTCCTCCAGGATGAGGGTATCAAAATCGTTAACATTGGTAAGTAGTAGAAGCCCCATGCTAAGTTCCCAGAACTCTCGGATTAGTTTGGGCTGGGCTGTCTTTTGGATATCGTTGGGGGGTCTTCGTATCTCTCTCTCTCTATCTTTAATAGTTTGAAACCGCACAATTGTGGTTGTGAATCAGCTTATGAATCAATTAGAAGCGCTCGCCTCGTTGGCCATCAATAATGATTCCATTGAAAATTGCATAATTTGCTCTTTTCAATGAGAAGATACAAAACCCAACCAAAAGATGCGCCGCCGCCAACGCCGCAAGAGTCTCGAGTTAACACCAGATCCGCCGCCGCGTCACCCGCTGCATTCCATACGATCCCTCGTAGATCTGTGTGTTGTATTATTTATTTCAAATTTCTGCTTTCAACGGCTCGGTAGCTCGCTTCCAGACTACAAAACAAAATATGATGTCATTGCCGCGTTTATTCAAAGCGCCACCAGCTTCAATGCGAGTTTTACTTTCATTTGTATTTACTATATGCATAATTCAAGATTGTGTTCAGCAATTTGCAGTACCTGCACAGTACGCGACAAACGGATTGAGCAAAAGATACTCTTCAAAAGGGTATTTGAGGAATAGAGCAGATTTGATATTGAAGATTTGGTTTTATTTGTTGTAAACGCAGTATGCTCTCAAGTAAAAATGAGTTTTATCTAAGCTCTAGTCCAATTTTACTTTAAATATTATTTCGGAAATAAATTTGTCAGAACATAACATATGGTTATGTTTTCTTTTTATTGACTTTACTTCGATTATTCACACATATTTCACACTTTCGGCTATAAATTCGATATACTACATGCGAAATACATCTACCTCCAAACAAAAATGTAGCTACGAAGCGTGGCCAATTGGGAAGGTTAATTTCATTAGGGCGCTATCGCTTTCAAAAAGCCATCACCACCTCTATATAAACCATTGCCAAATCACGAGCGTAACAGAACTTGATCTCAATGGCAAACTAACTGCATCTTGCTAATTCATTTAAATTGAAAACTATATAGAAAGAAGCATGTGATGCGAACGGGGGCCTTATGATTCACAAATCAGTGCCGTAGACCAGCTCAAGCTCAACGATCAGTCGGTCATTGAGGCATTCAGCCAGCGGATGATTCTCCCGGGTATTACATTTCATTCACAATGTAATCAGGTTCCTCTTAATGACCCCGTGACGCAATTGATAAGACGTTCTCCGCTCCGTGTTTTCGGAACGCTTGAAGTAACTCAATCAGCGGACGACGATCATTCGGTAGGGGCTTACTTGGCCATATAAAAAAGATAAACACTTTCAGTATCTTGGTGTTCCAGAAAAAAAAACGCGTTTGTCAATAATTGACAGCTAGGTAAATAATGTTTACAAGCAGCACAAGGGAGCGATTCTTACCGCTCAAAAAATGTACATAAAAACGAAAAATTAAAGACAAACAAAAGTGCTAGCTGGATGAGAGCTAAGTAAATGCATTTTTCAGACCTTTTTAAAGCGAATTTCTGGCTGGCATTCTGTTATTGAAAGTACAATCGCAATTTTGGAGGAATTTTTGTAGCTATCAACACTTTCGCTTTGGTGCGATAAAAATATCATCCATTCTGGACTTTTGGTTTAGCGATAAGGCGCCGTCATATCTTCAACTGAATTTTTTTTTGGCTCTAGCAACTCGAATTTCGCGATTTAAATTTGGGGTTAGTGAATAATATTTGCAGGGAGATGATTCACTCACTTAAAAACCTTAGTCATTAGCTTAATTTGTGGTTAAATGGCGGTATCTGCAGGAATTCCAACATGTTTTTCCCATTAATTACTCGTTTGTTATTTCGGCAAACACTCATCTCCCCAAAAACAGATATCGCATCCAATTTCGGCGATTAACGTTGCACAAATAGCCAAAAAATTATAAGCAAACATTGTTAATTAATTTAACGAGCACCGCCGCACCTCTTCCTGTTGTCAATCGATTTAAATTGGTACAGTGAAAGCTATTCGGAGAAATTTTTGGTTCTCAGTGTTTGGAAAGCATTTACCACTCTGCAGGCCTGCACTTTGGGTTCCCACTGTATCTCGACCAGATCATTTCTGTGTTTGGTTGTTCCCGTCCTCCAAATTTTTGTATTTTTCTACACTTTTATGCTGTCAATTGAATTAGCGCGAAATTTCGTGGAGTTACTATATAACACACTCACACGTGGTGTGCCACGCAGCTGCTGGCTTCTCAAGAGCTTGTCCGAGCTGGGCTCCAAGGCGGATTGTAGATTTCCATGGAGCGCCGGTCGTATCTACAAATGTTTGCGCTAAAAAATCCACACAAAAACAATAATAAAGCCTCTCGGGCGGTCGCAATAAAATGCAAAAAGTAAGAAAAATAACCACAGAAATAAGCAAATAAGAATAACAAAATTAAAAGTACAAAGAGGGAATAACAAAACCTAATACGTGCCGGGCAGAGTAGAGATAAAGTCGCTCAGTTGACTCTCCATGACATCATCATCATCGACATCATCTGGTTTTTGGGCTTTCGGGGCTTACTTTAATTTTTTGCCTAAAGTTTTTGGAAGAAAACTCCATTGCCTAATGGCTCCTATCAAGTCTGGCTCAATTTGTCACAGACAATTGATTGTTATTGATGACGCCATCATCATCAGCAACACCCAAAACATCATCTATGAATCTATGAAGGGCGATATAGAAGATTTTTCCAGGCAATGACTCAAGCAAATATATCACTTAATAGAAGCCTCTTGATGATCCATTTGACCCAATTTCATTTCAGTTGTTTGCTTGTTAATAATTTGTTCATATATTGAAAGATGTTTATATATTTTTAATTGAATATTTCCCATGATGTGTGGATTTTTACAGGGGCAGCAGATTAATTAAAATATGAGATTTCTCTTTAAATATTTTATTAAGAGAGCGTAAAGCATGATTAATTTTTAATATATAAATAAAACAATATACATTTTATTGTGGTTAGTAACATATTAAAGAACATATTTCAAGATAAAGTAAAGGAGAGAAATAAGTGTTTAAAATAAATATGATTTCCTCGTAATCAGAAATTCTTCAAACCCAAAGCATATAACATACTTAACAAATTAGTCAGAGTGTTGTTTAAGATCGTGTTAACAAGCTTCCGTTAGCGAGCTTAGCATTTTTTCTTGAATATTTGTTGAAACCCATCACAACAAAAGGGTGAATCAGCTGTGAACGAAAGGAAATATCTTGAATTTCCGATGAATTTCAGCTGAATAGCTCAAACTCAAAAATGACACGACTTTTAACTCTGATACTTGCATTGATCACCCGGCACGTACTCACCGGTGTTTTTATAAATCATTTGCAATGCCTCAATATGACGCCATCGATCCGGAGACGTCACCGTTGAGCTGTGGCTAAACCTCTCAGGGTCTTATCCACCGGCTGAAAATAGAAGTGATGGGAATGGGAACCAAAACCAAACCATTCGTCGTCACACTCGAAAAGCAATTGTGATAAGATTAAGTTGTCATGAGAGCTTCATTGGCATTGCAGCGCCGGAATGTTGAGATTCTCCACTTGGTCTTCGGTCAATTATTTAAATTAGCAAAAGTTGGCGGCCATTAGGAGAGATCGTTCCGAGAGGAGAGACCCAGACCCGGCTCAATTAACCCCAAACAAGTGGAAAAACTACAATGACACCAGCACACACAAGGAATGTGGGACACAAAAAGACAAAACCCACATAGGAAAATATGCCCGAAAATGGAGCTCAGTCTGAGCGGCTTAAAGTGTCAGGCAGAGGCCGACAGGCTCCGACTTTCTAAGCCAAGCAGTGTCAACGATTTTTGCAGCTTAGCCCTGCCCGGGCTCTAATTTAATTAGCCACGCAACAGTTAGGCGCGTCTCTATAGATGATTGGCCTCAGACCGAGAACGGAAACTGGTTTTTCCGTTTGGAAAATCTTTCCAGACGCTGCCACAGCTGCTTTTCCGACTCCAACTCCAGCACCGGGGCTGTGGTATGCGCGTGCCGCCGCTCCAAGAACGTGTCTGGCGACTCTGTGACCCAGACCCAAGCCGGTTACCCGTGACTGTGACTGGAAGCGGATAGCAACATTAACGTCTGTCTATGTGGCCTCGGTATCGGAGCTGAAGCTGCAGCAGCCTCAGCATTCTTGTTATCTGAATGTTAAATACTTTTCTGCCGTTGCACTTAACATCATAATAACTCTGGAACTCTGGGGCCGCAACGAGGCGAGAATCGTTGCACATAAATCATGTCAAGTCATCATTTGGCATGGCCAAACGATCCGAGTGTAGCTTCTGTAGTTAGTCTAGAGCTCTGCCTCTGGTTATTTTTATTTTTTTCTTATTTTTTTTTGGGTGGACATATCCGATTGCAGTGGACAATGACAGCGAAATTGTGATAGATTGTTTATCTGAGCAATACTTTCCCAGAACTTTCCAATGATTATTTTAGTAATTAACTGCTTTTTGTGACATCTTGTTAACTAAAGAAATCAAGATCACTTAAAGATAAGCAGCCTTGAGGGGTGACTTCATGTTTCGGGTACAAGATAAACTTATCTTGGCTAAACTCTGGGGTTATCTAGGCTGTATATAGGTTTATTAGATGGTTTCCTGGTTTCTTAGCTTGTTTTTAGCTTGCTATTTTCAATGAGATATAAGGACTTAGATATATGGAAAATCATTAAAAAAGCATTGCAGTTCAAGGTTTAATAGCTGTATTTTCTTATCAAATTAATTGGATGTACCATTACTGGTCATATGTACTTATTACATACCAATATCGTAGTTATATAGTTGAGCATTAGTTGCCTTTCCTGCATTCCAAGAATTCTTGAATTACGTTGACCCCAATCGCACTTGTGTTTGATCATGCATATGGTAACCGAAGAGTTCTACTTGGATTAGATTTCCCACTTCCGAGAAGCTTCTCATCCACTCGTTCTTCGCGATCTTTACACTTATGCATATGGATGGAGATGGAGCTGAAGCTAGAGCTGGAGTAGCCTGCCCCCCCTGTTTAATATGCATTACATATTCGTATTATGGCATCTCGTGCTCCGTTCTTCATTCTCCTTTGGCTCCTCTCCCCTCCAGACATTAGCATATTTCTATATAATTTACAGCAAATTTTCTTGTTCGCGCTGCCGTGCCAAAAACAAACTTTGGCGGGGTTGACAACCAGTTTGAACACCACAAAGACTCGCAGACAAACATCCAGTTGGAATGGAGTTTTGGCCAAAAAGACAGTGGCTGTCGAAGAGGCTCGTGGATTGGCATGCCGGCTGCTGCCTAATTAGCCAAATCATTTCTGGCTATTTATTTATTTAGCCATCTTCAGTGATTTTTTTCTTCTGCAATGCCGTTTTAATTGCTGCTTTCTTTCAAGCTGGCTATGTGTAGCTTTTACAGCAACTAGTGTTGGCTTTGAAGTAATTTTTCATAAATATGTCAGCGGGCTGGGCTTACAGATTGGCAGCTAATTCATTTGTCAAGGCGTCAGTCGACCGTAAAAGTATTTTAAATGGCCAAAAGCAGAGGATGACCGGCAATTTGATGGCTTTTAGGAGAGGCCAACCCGCCCAGCCGGTTTCTCTGTCTCCCACGGGTGGCCGGCAACTCAAGTAAACAAAGCCATTTGCAAATTTCTGTGCAAAAAAAAAAAATATATAAAAAAAGTGGTTATTGCTGTTGCGGGCGTAGTAAGTGGGTAAGAGAGCTGGCTCTATCAGCAATCGTTTAACGGCTCGTTGAACAGGCCAAGAAAAATAAAAGGAGAAACAAAAGAAAAAGTGCAGTGCTTCTAGAAAGAAAGCCCTCTGGGGGGAAAACAAAGAGAAATGTAGAACATTTAGGTAGTACGTCAGTTCAGGGAACTGTCGTCACTTGGCATATTCAGTTACAATCGCTGGCAAAGATCCACACAGAGCACAATTTTGTAGTATTTTAGACCTTTACAAGGCACAAGTTATGAGCCTTACTTAGATTTTGTGTGAGGAATAGAGCAAAGTGGCTGCATATTTAATAAATGTTAATGAGCTTTTCTTATCTCCAAGAAATCTCTTT
This sequence comes from Drosophila bocki, assembly GCA_008042715.1. NCBI lineage: Eukaryota > Metazoa > Arthropoda > Insecta > Diptera > Drosophilidae > Drosophila > Drosophila bocki. The sequence continues at coordinate 55,014 of VNJY01007651.1, forward strand.
AAAGCTCATAAAGTAAAATGTATATTGTTATTTAATATTCTCTTTATGGCTTATAAAAAGAACCAATAAACCTAATCCAACTTAAATTGGGAACTGGGCCAAATGCTTTTGCCATGTATTTCTCCCTGTGGCAACTTTCCCGCTTGGCGGAGGCGGAATTCCAATCGCGTCATGGTTCAGTCGGTGCTGCGTGCCAAATGCATTTGCCAAGGGTTTCCAGGTGTCGACTAATCGACGATAGGCAATCAGTAGAACCGATGTCCACGCCTTTCACCTTGCGGTGTTACGCTATTAATGATTGGACTGCGCGAGGTTCAATAAACCCAAGACGGGGAACGGCGGCCGTTTTAGCATGACAAAAGATGCTCGAAGCGCAGGCTTTTGTGGCCAAGTTTAAGGTCGCGCGTCGGGCTGAAAACCGGCAAGACAAGTTGATTGCGCGCATTATCTCAACCTCAGCCCTGAACTTGACCATCGGGCAAAGTGGCTGTAACAGTTAGCGGACATCTCCGGCCATAATTGGCAGCTTGTCGAATGGCAACAGGTTCGCAGCAGCCGCCGCTTTGGAGTGTGGCCAGTGACAGTTGCAATTGCAGCCACTGTAGTTGTCAGGGCAATTAATAGCTACATTAAGTATACAAACCGGTAACGGTCCACGTTCTGGTTTTGTCCACTGGCCAACAAAGTAATCCGAAACCGATCATCCAACAACTCCTTCTTTCTCCGCAGACTCCTCGGACATTGTGGACTGTAAGCTGAAACTGATACTGGGCCTGATATGGACACTGATTCTCCACTACTCGATATCGATGCCCATGTGGGATGGTGACGATGAGAAGCAGCTCAACGGCTCTGGCCATACGCCCAAGCAGCGGTAAGAAGAAGAACTGGCAGGCCAACCCACCAAAAGTTACTCCTGTAACTAAAAAATATAAATCACTCTCCTCTATGACAGCCTGCTGAACTGGATCCACGCCAAGATACCCGATTTGCCCATCAACAACTTCACCAATGACTGGACCACGGGCAAGGCGGTGGGCGCCCTGGTGGATGCCTGTGCTCCCGGTCTCTGTCCCGACTGGGAGATGTGGGATCCCAAGGATGCCGTCCAGAATGCCTCCGAGGCCATGGGCCTGGCCGATGACTGGCTTAATGTGCGTCAGCTGATTAAGCCCGAGGAGCTGGTTAATCCCAATGTGGATGAGCAGTCCATGATGACCTATCTGTCGCAGTATCCCAACTCCAAGCTCAAGACCGGTGCTCCCTTGAGGCCCAAGACAAATCCCAATAGGTAAGTGAAAACGTTGAGAATTTTTAGACGAACTTCTTTAAGTCGAAACTGAGTTTTTAACTAAGGGTTTGGTGTAGAATATAAATGCAGAGATCAATAGCTTTTAAAACTTGTATATTTTTACATAAATAATTGATTTTTAGAATTAAAATAAATATATGTAGGTGTTTTCAAAACAACTTCAAGTTTTAAGCGAAAGAAATTTATACATTTTTACTTTTTTATTGTATATAATTAGTTGATTTTTCAAATACAATTTAGAATTTCGAATAAATTATGTTGTTTTCAAAACAACTTCCAGTTTTAAGTGAAAGAAATTTGTAAATATATTCTTAGCCTTTGTGCTACTAGAAGCCTTTCTACTGATTTGTATAAGAAAGTCTTGGAACTTTATGATAAGCCATAAACTCCTCGATTTCTTGCAAATCTTTGGCATAACTTTGAAAGTTGTTTTGACACCTAAAAGTCGAAAAGGTGATTTTAATCAATTCAGTTTCAGTTCGAGCTAAAGAAGTTCGTCTCCACTAGCCCCATTTATAGCCAGCGTTGTATTTTCTTTTCGAGTATATTCCAAATTCTATTCTTTAGTCCTTCGAATGTCCTGCACTTTTAATGATTCTAATCCAGACTCTATATCTCTTTCTTCTCTCTCCCTCTCTCTTTCTCTATAAAACTCTCAAAATATTATTTCTACCTCCGTTGTTAATGTATTTTGGATATTGTTCTTATTTCCCTATCCGCTCCGTATACATAAACCCAATATATATGTATATAAATATTTATTAAACGCCTTAAAAAAAAAATGCAAAACTCAGCATTCCTCCGCCGCGGTAAGTTTCGGCATGCCTCCTCTTTTCCGTTCTGTTTCTGTTTCTGTTCTGATCTTTTTTGAGGGCCACTTCTTTTCTTTTTGGCCTACGTTCTTAGCCGCTTGTTTCTCGGCTTTTTAATTTATCGACTGTGTTCTTTTCGGCTACTTTATGTTATGGCATTGGATGATTTAAATGTTCCACCACAGAGTTTCGGTTACTGTTGCCGGCTAGCCCCAGAGCGATCCGTATCTAATGGATACTTCAACGCCGCCTGACAGGCTGTCCGCTGTTTGCCGCTTTCCTGTTTGTATTGCTCTGCTGCCCTGCTCGCTAGCGGCTTTTATTGCTGGCTACAATTAGCGCTCACTAAACGCATTCATCTTGGCCGACGCCGTATTTAATTTGTTGCTTTGCTTGGCCAGCAGCGCTCCCCAAGAGCTGGTGGAATCACATGCTTCTCTCTGCTCGTACAGCGTCCGTAGGCCCGAGATTTATCGTTCGTTGATCGGCTGTTCAGTTTAAAAAACCAACTTTACGGTTTGAGATTTAATTTTGAAATTTAACTGACCGTAAGAGGGGATCAATGGCAATAATTGGTCTTAAAAATAAGCCCATTAAAGCCAGGCTTAACATCAAACGATTTTTATTTTATTGTAATTAATTTATTGATTTACAACTTTGCATTATTTTTGGATTTAGTATCAATTTAAAAATGTACTATAAGGTTTTTTTTTGAATTAATAATAATAATTAATATTCCAATTTTCAAAGAGTCAAGTTTCTAAAACAAATTTAGGTTTTAAACATTTTGTAAAGGTTTAAAATTATAGTTTTTTGTAAAATCTCAGTTTTATGTTTTTATCATAAAAATAATAATTTTAAAGTTTTCTGAAATTATAAAATATGTAAAGTACCAGTATTTATTTATGTTATTTATATATATTTAAATTAATAATTATTTTAAAGTGATTTTTCACGGCATAAGAAACATTTCTCTTTACTTTTTTTTATGATTTTTCTCAATTTATAGAACAGAAAAGGCTTAGAAATATGCTTTAAAACTTCTTTTTATAAGGCAGTAAAATCATATTTAATGATTAATTTATACAATTTATATTTTATACGTCCAATTTGGAATTATTAAAAATTAAAGTAAATTATTTGCTGAGAAAAATCGAAAGCCGCCAAAAAGTATGCTGCACAAAATATCTTGCTTTGGTAATACCACAAGTTGCCGCTTGGCGCCACTGAATTCATCTTGAATTTATAAATTTTATTCTAATTTTAACAATTCTAGAATGCTTTAATATCTTAAAGATACTTAAGAAGCATCCAATAATGCTTTAATATCTTGTAAATATTTCACATTTTCTCTGCAAAGCACTTGAAAGCCAAGTTAAACCCGCTGTTGGGTTGCTGTTTGAGTAATTTTGAATGTCGTTTCTTTGTACAAAAATATTGGCTTTGTAGAGCTCTCAACCTACGCCTTCTTAATATATTCCCCAACTTAAATATACCTTACTATTCCCTCCGCAGAGTGCGTGCTTATGGTCCTGGCATTGAACCCATTGGTCCTGTGGTCGGAGCCCCGGCCAACTTCACCGTGGAAACCTTCTCGGCGGGCAAGGGTAAGTCCTTAATTATATCCCTTTCAAATCCAAAGTCTAGTCTAAGCTTTATTCAATCTTCAGGTGATGTGGATGTGGACATCCAGGGACCCACTGGGGAGATCGAGAAGGCTGATGTGCGCTTCAACAACGACAAGAACTTGACCTACACGGTCTCCTACATACCCAAGGCCGAGGGTCCCCACAAGGTGGCCGTAAAGTTCTCCGGTCGCGACATCCCCAAGTCCCCGTTCCCCGTAAAGGTCGAGGGACATGCCGGAGATGCCTCCAAGGTAAAGGTAACAGGTCCCGGCATCCAACCCAACGGCGTGACCATCAAGAAGCCAACCTTCTTCGACATCCTCACCAAGGATGCGGGTCGCGGCGTGCCCGAGGTGATCATCATCGATCCCGCCAACCACAAGACCTCGGTGGCAGCCAAGGTGCGTCAGTTGGAGGACGATACGTGGCGCTGCGAGTATGTGACTGCCCTGCAGGGTCTGCATTCGGTGAATGTCTTCTACGCCGGCACACCCATTCCGAACAGTCCGTTCCCGGTGAAGGTGGCCCCGCTTTCGGATGCGCGTAAGGTGCGCGCCTCCGGCCGCGGCCTTCAGGCCACGGGCGTTCGCGTTGGCGACGATGCCGACTTCAAGATCCACACCGAGGGAGCCGGCGAGGGTGTGCCCGAGGTGCGCGTCATTGGTCCGGGCGGCATGAACCAGAACGTCATGCAATCGAAGGTGGATGGTAACACATACGAGTGCCACTACTATCCCACCAAGGAGGGTCGCTACGTGATCATGGTGACCTTTGCCGGCCAGGAGGTGCCCAAGTCGCCGTTCGAGGTGAAGGTGGGACCCAAGAAGGAGTCCTCGATTGTGGCCTACGGACCTGGCCTGAGCAGCGGCGTCATTGGCTACCCGGCTGCCTTTGTGGTGGAGACCAATGGCGAGACGGGCGCCCTCGGGTTCACCGTGGCCGGTCCCTCGCAGGCCGAGATTGAGTGCCATGACAACGGTGATGGCTCTGCCCTTGTCAAGTATCATCCAACTGCCGTCGGCGAGTATGCTGTGCACATTCTGTGCGACAACGAGGATATCCCCAAGTCGCCGTTCATTGCACAGATTCTGCCGCGCACTGACTTCCATCCGGAGCTGGTCAAGGCGAGTGGTCCGGGACTGGAGAAGAATGGCGTGACCATTAATCAGCCGACCAGCTTCAGTGTGGACACCAGCAAGGCGGGAAATGCCCCGCTGGACGTTGTCGTCCAGGATGTCTATGGCACCAAGCTGCCCGTGGAACTGAAGAACAATCCCGATGGCACCAAGAAGGTCACCTATACGCCCACTTCGGGAGTTCCACACACCGTTGAAGGTGGGTCCTTGATCTTTGGTTATAAAAAACGAAGTTATATGCTTAATTTCCCATCTTGTTTTCAGTGAACTATGGTGGAGTTTCCACGCCCAACTCACCGCATCGCGTTTATGTCGGCGTTCCCGTGGATGCCGCCAAGGTCCAGGCCTTTGGACCTTGGCTGCAGCCCGGCGTGCGTCCCAATGTGCCCACTCACTTCAATGTGGACGCACGGGAGGCTGGCGATGCAGAGCTGAAGGTGAAGGTTATCCACGAGGAGACCAAGATTGAGGTGCCCTGCAGGATTATCGACAACGAGGACAGCACCTATTCGGTGGAGGTGATACCGCCCAGCAAGGGTGCCTACACCACCACGATGACATACGGCGGCCAAAGAGTTCCACTGGGACAAAAGGTCGTTGTGGAGCAGACGGTGGACGTGTCCAAGATCAAGGTGGACGGACTGGAGCCCAGTAAGTATCCGTAGATTAGGCAAAGCAAATTAGTTTTAGAAGTGCCCATCTTGAGTGCGTCATGGTCTAAGTCCAAGTCACCATCATTTTGTTCATCCAAAAAAAAAAAAAACAAAAGCCGCGCCCCTGAATAGTTTGCAGCAATTCCGGATCATCACCCATGGCCTGCCCAAGGCGGACCTGGCGGTGACCATCACCAGTCCGTCGGGCAATCGTGTAAAGGCCCACATCATACCCACGGCGGAGGGATTTCTGGTTAACTTTACACCCACCCAGCTGGGGGAGTACCTGCTGAGCATCTGCTTTGGCGGCACCCCGATCACGCCACGCCCCTTCCGGCTGCAGTGCCTCACGGGCAGTGATTCGAACAAGGTACAGGCCTTCGGTCCTGGCCTGGAACGCGGCATAGTGGGTCAGCCGGCGGAGTTTATGATCGATACCCGTGGCGCTGGACAGGGTGGCCTGGGCGTGACCGTTGAGGGACCCTGTGAGGCGGCCATTAACTGCCGGGACAATGGAGACGGCACCTGCAATGTGGCCTATTTGCCCACAGAGGCGGGCGATTATAGTGTCAACATAACGTTCAATGAGCGGCACATCAACGGTTCGCCATTCCAGCCGCTGATCGTTCCCGTACCGAATCTGAAGAATACCCGCGTCAGTGGCATCGGCATCCAGCCGCATGGTAGGCTATGAGGAGTTCCAGTTGCCAATTACCAATTACCGACTGTTGCCGCTGCCGCCCAGCTCTAATCTAATCCTCTTCTGCGCTCTACTCACCACCTCTGACCAAGGTTGCTTGCAGCAATCGCCGCCTCGCCATGCCCGTCCATTGTTGTTGTTGTTGTTCTGCTGTTGTCCTTTTCCTGTGTTTGATATGAACTAATACAAGTAACACTTATCGCCAGAGTTGTTAGGTATAGCTTTTGTGGGAGTTTTTTCTGTTGAATTAATATTATATTAAATTATTTCCAAAGATTTCGGCCTTTAAAAGACATATCCTTACCTCTGACCGGGTTAGGGAGTGTTTTTAAATTAAATTAAATTTGTAAACATTTTTTTTTTATTAAATTATATAGCTTTTCAAGGCCAAGGAGAGCGCTAATAATCAAAGGAAATATCGATACTGTATTGATATGTGCCACAAAAGTCGATATATGGTATAAATCGATATTTTAACGGTGTGATAAATCGATATTCTCTTTTTATCTATCGAATTTTGACCAAATAGCGTCAAGCTAGTTTAAACTCATCATTAATTGAAATATTTTTTGATATTTTTATCGATATACCATAGAACTTTTCCTCTCGAAACTCTATATTTAGTGTTTTAATACAAGTTATTAGGAATGCAAACAAGATTCCTAAGGTAAAATATTTTCCTAAAAAATATCCTTGACTCTTTTTGTACCATTACTTCTAATTGCATTTTTATATTGTTTGATGTTGTGCCTTGATGTTTATTATTTCCAAATCCATTGTAGACCCTATTCTAACTCTGAAATCCTCTCCAGGTGTTATTATGAATGCCGCCACGGACTTCATGGTGGACATGAGCAAGGTGGGCAGCAACATTGACTCTGGCAAGTTGTCCTGCGCCATCTTCGATCCCATGGGCCATGTCCTGCCCAGCAAGATTGTGCAGGGACCCACCGATGACATTTTCCGCATCATGTACACTCCCTTCGAGGCTGGCCGCCACACCATCGAGCTGATGTACGACAACATCCCGGTGCCGGGCTCCCCGTTCGTGGTGAACGTGAAGAGCGGCTGCGATCCGGCACGCTGCAAGGCCTACGGTCCGGGTCTGGAAAAGGGTCTGACCAATCAGAAGAACAAGTTCACCGTGGAGACCAAGGGTGCGGGCAACGGCGGCCTGTCGCTGGCCATCGAGGGTCCCTCGGAGGCCAAGATGACCTGCACGGACAATCGCGACGGCAGCTGTGACGTGGACTACTTGGCCACCGATCCGGGAGAGTATGATATTACCATTCGGTTTGCGGACAAGCACATACCCGGGTCTCCATTCCGTGTGCTCGTCGAGGAGACGGTGGATCCCAGCAAGGTGAAGGTCTACGGACCGGGCATTGAGCACGGTCAGGTGCGCGAGAGCGTGCCGACCTATTTCAACGTGGATGTGGGCGAGGCTGGTCCTGGCCGCATCGCCGTCAAGCTGACCAACTCCGAGGGCATACCTGTGGACAATCTGCGCGTTGAGGACAAGGGCAACAGCATTTATGCGGTGCACTATGTGCCGCCCAAGGCGGGCTCCGTGCTCACCTGCCAGGTGAAGTTCTCCGAGGTGGAGGTGCCATGCAGGTGAGTTCGATTTAGTTTTTGAATATTAGAAAATATTGGAAATCTATAAAAATGCTCAGCTTTTTCGATAAGTTTTCAATTTCTATTTTTAAAACACTTTTTTGGAACGATCCCAAGGTTAAAGAATTTTTGTTCACTTCATTAAATATTTATAGATTTGAAAACAAATATTTTTAGAGATTAATCTTTTGTTGGCCATAAAAATCGACCATCTTGTGAGTGTATTTTAGTACAAATGACATCAAAAACTATCATTCTGAAATAAAAAAAACACTTTAATTTGCTTTAAATTAGTATTTTTAATGGACTTTAAATTTATTCTTAATAATGTTCAAAATGAAAGCAACTCTTATTTAAATCCCTATAAAACATTTACTATAATCCTCCCCTCCAGTCCATTTGTGATGACCGTTTTCCCCAAGTCCGAGCCCACCAAGGTCAAGGTGAAGGGTGTCAATGAGAAGAAGAAAACGCCTGCCTCTCTGCCTGCCGAATTCGAGATTGATACGAAACAAGCCGGCCAGGCGGACATCAATGTGGCCATCAAGAATCCCAAGGGCAAGCCGATGCAGCCGCGCTTGGAGGAAGTCACCAAGGGCACATATGTGGTGTCGTTTGTGCCGGATGAGTGCGGAACGTACCAGTGCAGCATCAAGTACGGCGACAAGGAGATCGAGGGCTCACCCTTCAAACTCGAAGCATTCCCCACCGGCGAGGCCAAGAAATGCAAGCTGGTGGAGCAGGCGCCCAAGATCCAGTCGTCGGGCAGTCAGTCGCATCTGAAGGTGGATGCCCGCGAGGCAGGCGATGGAGCTGTTACCTGCAAGATCACCAACAAGGAGGGCAGGTAGGCAATCAGAATTATATCTGCTAAAAGTTTATATATACCATAAATCAATATCTTAACGTTGCGATACATTTTAATATTACGATATACGATATGATAAATCGATATTCTGTTGAATAAATTGGATCAATTTCATATTTTATTTCAATATTAAATGGAATGTATGTATGTAATATTTTTTAATACTAATTATTCACTTTTGATACAACAATCTTAACTACATTTTCGATAAAGTTTTGAAAGATACTATTTTAACATTAAGTGCGATATTGTTTGATATTTCAAATATCGATTAATCAAACTACTATATTTTCGATATGCTATCGCTTTTGATAGTGTTTTCTGAATATCTTATCGGACTTTTCCCTTCGATATACATTCTTATACTTTCTGTTCTTAATAAACATACATATTTATTATTCTTTTAACATAATAGCGAAATCGTGGACATTGATGTGGTCGAGAAGGATGGCTTCTTCGACATCCTGTACGCGCTGAACGATCCCGGCGACTACGACATCAACGTGAAGTTCGGCGGCAAGGACATACCCAACGGCAGCTTCTCCATCAAGGTAGCCTGAACTACACACTTTTTCTTTCGAAATCCTCAGTCCTCGAACAAAACCAAAGAAAAGAAAAACAGACACAGCCAAAATCTAGTCTAGAAACAACTTGTTGGAAATTAGCAATTATTTTTAATGTTTATCTATATATATACATAAATACGTTAAACGTTTTTCTAGTCATTTAAGAACGGATGAAGCCATGTTGAGAGCTCAGCCACATCTACCATTATATATCCTCTAGTCAAGTCCATTGTCATTGTTCTATGTTTGTGTTCTGTCCCCTCCTCGAATTGTCTATAAGTTCTTGTGTAAATTTTTGATTCACAACATGGACTAAGAGTGCTCAGCAAGAAGGAAGCAAACAAAAAAGAATACGATTTAAGTGCAAACATTGTAAAACATGACAAAAACAAAAAATAATAAAAAAAAAATTAAAGAAGAAAACAAACAAAGATGAAATCTCAAACAAAAGAGAATTAAATACCTGAAATTTTCAAATTTTAATTGCATGCAAATTGTTTCGTTCTCAAAAATTATTTCTGCTATGCCACATTGCAAATTGCGCTTTGTTTTACATTATGCATTTAATGAACAAATTATTCTTAATGCTTCTTTCTTTTGTTGTAAGCTCTTAGCCCTATGTGTGTGTTTCTGTATCTTAATTTGTAATTTGAAGACTGTGATATTCGAACGCACCTAACACCTTCGAGACACGAGGAAAACACAATTGATTAATCACTGAATAATTGCTAATTTAACAACAATTTGTTCCTAACACCACGTAGAAGAGCCTTTACTTTGCACTTGCCCTAAAAACGATCTCTTTCAGCTGTGGTGGTTCGTCCTGTAAGTAGAATGACGCAACCGTATTTATGCTGACAGCCCAGAGTAATGAAGGGTCATAAATAGTGGCCCGGAATCAGGGAACTCAGCAACAATGCGCGCCTCACTGGCATCTCAAGCGAGAGTCAGCGATATCGGGCATAGTGCCCAAAAATATTGAAACAGAACATTTTTTTCCTCTTGCAGCTGCGGGTCTGAGTGCTCGCCCAAGAATCGTCGTGAACCCAAAGATTAATTGAGTTGTCTGTTGTTTTCGCACGAAATTTATGTTTAACAGATTTGCACAATTAGCTGGCTGAAAAATGAATTTCTATCCGCATTTTTCAATTTTCGAAAAAAAAGGGAAGAGGAAACTTTGTATGCGTCCGTATAGATATTTCCGGACACGAAAAACTTCATTATTATGGGGCCTGTCCACGGCTGTCTACGTGATCTGTTGCACACACACGCACCAGGGGAACAATATATGGTACAAAATGTCTATTTCAGTGTGCTTGTGGTTTCAACTTTGCCCAATAATAATATTTTAATGTTAGGCAAACAATATGTTTATACCAATTCACACATTTGTGGTTGACATTTCGGCAGAATTAAAACATTGCTTCAGATTTGTATAATTAAATCTACAGAATGTGATACAACCCCAGAAACATAAATGGTAACAGCTCTAGAGACTTCTCTGCCTGAAAGGGTTAAGTTCTTAGGTCCTCAGTTTGGTTATTTTTACACATCTAGCTTTAGGAAGGGGTTTTGGATTTATAAGAATATTTTATATTAACTTTTCTACCCTTTAAAAGCAAAATATATAACTTCCATTTGAAAATGTTTAAACTAAAAGTTTAAAACAAAAAAGTCCAAGCAAGCGGTGACTCTCTCAAGAATCTAATAAGTAAATTCACGAAAATGAGACATAAATAAGGGTAATTTGCTCACACATTTTGTCAAGCCTTTTTTTATAAAAATATATTTTTTTTTTCTGTCTACAAGGGGTTTCTGCACCACTTACCCCTTGCATTACACTAAAATTCCCAACGGATTCTAGCACTAAACTTGAGGTATTTATTGTATTCATTATTCATTAGCATCGTATGTTTATGAAAATACTTGGTTTTTTTTAACAGTCAAAAGCAAGCAAAGGCTCTCAGCTCCCTCAAAAAAAAAATCATATAACTTAATTGAAAAATAGGACTTACCTACATACATAAATATTATTTGCTCACACATTCAGTAAAGCCTTCTTTATCAATATATTATATTATTATATTATTATATTTACTGCTTACAAGGGGTCTCTGCAGCACTTACCACTTGCATTGCACTGAAATTTCCAACGGATACTAGCACTAAAATAAGATATTTCAGCTATAGTAGTTAATAAGCATCGTATAAATATGAAATTAGTTGGTTTTTTTTTACAATCAGCTTTATATCCAAGAGTTATTTTTGGATATATTTACAAGATGTTTAGTTCTTTTGCTTTAAATTTATTTTAAAACTATTTGTTTTGATAACTAAATCCTTAAAAGACTTTATACAAGAACCGAACTATTTCCACATATCTAAATAATTCATCGTACAATAGACTCAACGTTTGCCTTTGTAGGGAGACATAAACCCCCTGGGTCTACGCCACTGTAACTTATAGAGCATCATCTAAATGATTTCTAGTAGATGGAAAAGGAGAAAGAGCAGCAGGAGGAGGGTCACCGATGACAACCCACGCTGATTCAGCATGTTCTACCCGCTGTTTTTGTTATAGTTGCTGCGGTTTTTCTGCCGCTGATGCTTTCGGCAGGTTGCAACAAAATCAAATATACGCTGCATATGAAAATGAATTTGTGCTAGAGCCATCGTACGAAAATTCGCAAGTAATTAAAATAGGAAAAGCGAATGTGTACCAAATGAAAATATGGCGCAAAGTGTGGTGTGCTGATTTCAGCTGCCAACGCCGCCAGCGCCAGTGTGGAAGAAGGAAGCCCATAAAGAGAGACTGAGACGGAGACGGAGGCATCCAACGACGACGACGACAACGACAACGACACTAGTTATAGTGGCAGTCTCTAGCCGAATCCGAGCTAGTCGTCCACTAACCGCCGCCTCTTAGTCATAGTTGGTCCTGACGTGAGTTCCCGGTGTCTGGAAGTAGAAGTGTGCTAGTGCAAGTGAAGAAGTGTGTACGAATGATGGATCTCCCCTATCATATCTGGGATCTGAGTTGTCGCTTTGCTGGCAATTTTCGATTTTCCTTGCTGGTCCATTGATTGGCCGGCCGTACCCATTGGCGCACTTTCTTATTAATAGCCCAAATATTTTATTGCGATTTGTATCTTTGATTTTTTCGATTTTGGCCACGGATACGGCGAGTGTATGGCACGAAATGATTTCGATATTTCTTCGATATATGCAGGCATACATTGTACATACATATATATATATATAAATATAATCATTTGATTTTCTGCCTTCATTATGTAACAGCTGCAATTGTGGAAATTCTTTTGCACAATCGTGTGTCCGCGCGTCAATCAATTCCACTTCCTCTGTTAGAATTCTTTGCTGGTTTCACACTTTTCCAGTTCGCAGTTCCCCCCACATATCACTCGATGCCTTTTGGATTTAATAATAAGCAGATCTCCACCACAGATATATATGTAGATGGTAGTTCCTCACAACTCACTTGGCAAGTGCAAAGTATATGAGTTTCTTCGGCCATTGTTCTCATTCTCCAGAGTGCCACTTAATGATCTATTATTATTATTGGCTTCTTCTCAAGTGTGTGTGTGTAGTTTGGTTTTATTTGTTTCGAACTTACAATCGAAATAATTTTCGGCATTCTTAATTTTGAATTTTCATACTCATTGACTTATCCCCTCTCAGGCTGTCGAAAGCATCGAACAATACTCGCACAGTGAATATATCGAGGAGCACACGACCAAGGTGGTACAGCAGACAACGCAGGTGAGTTGGTCTTCGGATTTTGTACTAGATTAGGCAGTTAAGGGTATTTCATTTTAAAAAATTAACTTTTACAGTGTACTTTTTGTGAAGGGATAAATTCTTGGTAGGAGTACATTCAAGTTAAAAGGGTTTTTAAAAGTTTTAAGACTCGAAAAAAGGGGTTGTGTAACAATATATAATGTCAAAATTCTAGATAATAGTGGGGAAAAATAGGAATATGCATGTATAATACTTTAATTACATTTCCAGGGTAACATTTCAAAGTTTAGAGGCTATAAAAAATTTTTTTTTAAATGTATATTTTCATAATTCTGTATAATATATATGATTTTTTTATTAGGAATATGTATTGGGAATTTTTATATAAAATTTGTTTTCCAATCTTTTTATATTTTTATTTTTTATTTTTTTTTTAATATTTTTAAAATTTTATGCAAAAGTACATTAATTTTTAAAGGTAAAATATGCAAGTAACTTTGACAATATCGTATAATATTTTTAATGTAATTTTAAAAATAATATTCAATGAATTAAATAATAAAAACTTGTTGTTTTTATCAGTTTCTCATTAGAGACTTTATAAATTCTATATAAATGATATAAATATTAAAAGAAAAGTTATGTTTTAATTTTTAAAAATTTAAGATGCAAGAGCACAAGTATTTCTCAAATATTTCAATTTTTTCGCACAAATATTAAATGATAGAAGAAACACTTTAATTTCTAACACATTTCTTTTTATAGTTAGCATGAATTACTTCATTTATATTGAATATATTTTAAATATTTTTGATAAATATTATAAAGATTATAAAACCTTTTCAGAGCGAACTCGTCAACGGAAAGTCAGAGACCACGTATAGGAGTGTAGCATTTGAGAAACTACCATTACCCACGACAGGCGGCAACGTTACAGGTACGTACAGTGCAAAATATAGATTAGAAAATATTAAAAATAATATTCGAAAAGCATAATAATAATGTCGTCGTCGCCATGTCTCGGAACGAAAGTTAATCACTTGCGAAAGAGAGACACCTAGCCGTGAATGCGTTTTAATTAAACCAAAATGCAGAGTGGTTTATTTAATCTAGAAAGTATTTATGCGCCATTTAAGCTGGGGCAGCACCTAGAGAAGAATCTTCTAGTGACACATTCAGACACATCGCATCGCATCCGATCTCTGGGGGGAATATATAAATAAAGGTGGGCTATTGTCAGGCGAAAATATACATAATTCGTGTGTCGTAAATCTGTGAAATGTATACAGAAGTATAAATACCCCCAAATTCATCCCAACTATATGTGTCTATATGCTGCTTTGCAATGCGGCGCATTTGGCTGAGACGACGACGACGACGACGACACCCATGGACAAGTGGGCAACGCACCCAAGACCTCCTCCTCCTCTTTCTCTTATTCAGAGGATGAGGATAAGGAGAAGACAGCCCCGTGACGGCTTATCAGGCTAAACGCTGACAGGCGACAACTTAATTAGACTGCCTTTCATTCTGGGAGGTCTTTAGTATTGTTCTGCGCCTCTGCAGTTCATCGCCCACAAAGATTTTTCATCTCACTTTTCTTGTCGTGGGAATATTTTTCTTTTGTTTTCCATTCCGACACGTTCATTGACTTGGCCACTTGTATTCAACTCGTGGCAAGTAATTTGGGTATTAAATTATTGTTGCCTGCCTGGGGTAATTACCTAAATTTATTTTGCCATGTTTTTTGGGTTGCTGATCGATTTACGAGTTTGCAAATAGCTACATAGATTGCACCGCAATTTAATGAACATTTTCGGCATGATTAATGAGGTTTCCACTCTCAATGAACAGCAATTGCACTCTACACACACACTCTCTCTCTCTTTCTCTGTGTTGTGCAAATATTTTTGTTCGATTTTTCACGCTTCCATGCAATTTTCAAACATTTTCGCGCGCTTGACCGCTAGACCGACGGAGGAAGACGACGGAAGCCGGGCAAGAGTCATCATTAAGATCACAAGCCGCGCCACGTTTCATTTGTTGGTTTTTTTTTTCAATTGATTTTTGGGGGTTTTTTGGTCTCAAAGACCACGCCTTGTTGTGGGAGGATTGGTCCGGTTCGGTTTTGGTTTTGGTTTTGGTTTTGGGTTTTCTTTGTTGCGCTCCATTTGCTTTGAAGATGGTTTATTGTAAATGATTCGTTTTGGCCAAATGACATAGATTTGTAGCGCATTAGTTGCATTGATTTCTCATTGCCCGTCAAATGAAAGGGGTAAAAAATGTTTATTATTAGCCACTAAGAATATTTATTGACTGGAAAATAGCAATGTTTGTGTATCTTTTGGGTAAATTGTTTTTGGTATGAGCGGAAATTGTGGGATCTTATTTTGAAGAGGGATCTTACGTTGAGAATTTGGATAAGAACGGAAAATTTGAACCTTTTTTAAAGCATTTCTAAAGTATATTCGTCTTGGGTAAATAATAATAATGAAAAAGCTTAAGACTTACGACTGCAGAAAAGTCCAAAATGCAAAACGCACTGCAGCACTTAATTTTACTTTAGAGTTTTCTATTTTGGGATCTTTTTCTTAAATCAATGAATGTTGGAGTTGATAAGCAACGGATTCTGATTATGTAGAGATGGCTACCTTTCAGAAGGTAGTTCTTATTTCTCAGTTTAAAGATATTAAAAGAAAAGAAAGTCCAAAGCATACAAATGGTCACTGCATCCCAAAAAGACTCATAAAGCAAATTAATTATAAATATTCTCTCTTAATGGTAAAGTTGTTTAGAAATGAATACTGAGTAGAAAGTTTCAAAAATAGATTTTTGGCTTAAAGGTTTCAATTAAGAAAAGAAAAAGAAGCACTGCAGCATTGCCTTAACTATTGGTTTTAAAGCTAAAGAATTCCCTAATAGGATGTAGAGAAAAATTTGTGCAATTTTCTCTGAATGGTAAAGTTCTTTAGCAACGAAAGGAAGCTTCTAAAACATATTTAACTTCAAGGATTACATTTAGAAAAATCCTGCAGTATCCACGCACTTAACGCTTTCTTTGCCTTAGAATTCCCAACTTGATAATATTTTTCCTGAATCAAAGAATCTATAAGTTGGTTAGAAACTATA
This sequence comes from Drosophila bocki, assembly GCA_008042715.1. Lineage (NCBI taxonomy): Eukaryota > Metazoa > Arthropoda > Insecta > Diptera > Drosophilidae > Drosophila > Drosophila bocki. The sequence goes on from VNJY01007651.1 coordinate 71,194, forward strand.
TAATGATGAGTCAGCGGATGCTATCTTTCGAAGCATCTATTTTTATTTTAATAAATATTTTAATATGATTTTATAATTAATTTTAAAATATTTACATTTAAAATCTTAAGACCCTTTTATACTAATATTCAAAGACAAAATCATACATTTAATTTTCATATGTATACATATGTAAATTTTGATTAGTCAATAATCGCTGCCAAAGAGACGCATCTGTAAGATCAACACAAAATATTTTTGATTGATTTTCGCCAATTGCTTGACAGTAGTGTCCCTCCCCATCTGCATAGCCTGCCTGGCCATTTTCCATTTTCAATGCTACGAAAATTGCAACTAAATTGATTTTGCATTGCCAAACGAAATAATACAAAAAAAAAAAACGATACAGAAAAGAGGGAAAATCCATTACATAAGTATTGGATAAAAGCGTGCGAAAGAATGTTTTCCACTTTAACGACTCTTCGATTAATACGACATTATACACGGATATAGAAATGAAATGATTAACACATTTTCGGCATACCAACAAGACTATATTTGTATTCTATGGGTTTTATAGCCGCCAAATCGCTGCGTTCTTCACGCCAATAAAATAAAGAATATATAGAATTATAGGAATTGTCTATATGTTTGGCCAATTTTTATTTTTAAACGCTTCCCCGCCGATCCTAATGGTAAAATATTAATAAATTCTGTGTCGTCTGAGCTGCAATAAGTAATAAATTTTATTTCCCTGACGATCATCTTGTATATACTTTTGACCCGAAGTCCTCCCACCACCCCCTGGTCGCGAATTTGCACCTTTCGAGTTTCGAATTTGTTCATATTTTCGATTCTATGAATTTTTTTTTCGAAATGGCAACTGTTAAAGAACCAACACACAGCTAAAATGTATGTTAAGGCGAGTCTATATAAAATATTTATATAGAGACGCGCACACATCAAAATTCATAGATTCGTCGGTAGAAGAGCAATATTTCCAATTTTCTATCTTTTTATCTTTTATATGTCGTTCATTGGTCCATTCGTTCTGGCTTCTCCTCCTGCCTGCCTGCTATAAAGGCTATAGCAGCAAGTCGGCCATATTTTCGAAAATCCCAACAAACTCTGTTGGTGTGTGTGTGGTTGCTGCTGCTGCTGCTGCTGCGCTGCTTTTGGGCCACGGCAGCAGACGCATCTTGGTGGTAGGAACCGATGTGCTTTCATATTTTGGCCTTAATTTCGATTTGGAACTGTCGATGTTCACTTGAAATCGGGACGTGGAGACGCGTGGACCTACAAGAACGTCGCTGGCAATAAAATAATATAATAATTAAAAATAAAGAGAGAAAACAAGAAAAACCGTCGGTTGACACACATTCTCCAAAATAATAATAAAACCCAAGTGCAAGTTGCAATCGAAAGGACTCTCTCTTAAGCAGGACACTCGCCTTAAATCTTTAGCGCCCGATTATATAACCATTCTTAGTCGATTGCCCAAGTGTGAGTGGTCCACAAACCAATAATAATTTTCCGATTTCGAATTCGATTTCGATTCCGTAACCGATTCGAATATCTCTCTCTCTCTCAGTCTTTTTTGGCTTGGAGCTCTTCAGCAAGGATATGCGGTGATCTGGCCTAAATTGATCTAAATTCTGAACGCATATCCTTGCTGTGCCCGCCTAAGCCAAGAATTGAAAATAGAAAATTTTGTTTCGTTGTTTTGTAATTAAATTGTTATAAATTTTAAGTGTCTTTATTTCACAAAAAACCAACAAACCTCGCGCTCGCCTGAAATCTACCTATATTTATCAACCGAATATCGTAACGCGGAAAAATGCACTTCAGTTGGTTGACGGAAAAACCGCCCGCACCGCTAGCCACCTGGGCCGATCACTCGTACTTCTTCCGGCCGCAATACTATAAGGTGACCGTGTCGGAGCGCGATCACGTGGAACGGACTAGCGTGTACTTCAATGAGACGATCATACCGGAGAATCAGGGACTAAATGGTTCAGATTTTATGCCATTGAATTTCAAATCATCGTTTGCCATAGTAACACATCAAGGTAAATTCTGGAAGATGTCTCACCATCGTCATCGTCATCGTCATCTACATCATCATCATCAGACCCTATTTGATACTTGTCAGCTTGCCAAAACGAGCTGACGTCCATCCTCGAATTGTCCTCCTCCTGACTAAAGCCCCCAAGAATGTGTGTTGCATTTGTGCTAATGACAAAACTGACACCAAATTCATATATTCGCAGAGATTCAGAGATTCGCATTGAAATGGTGTAGCGCCAGGCACGCCTGACCAGGCCACACACAGGCACACAGAATGCGCTCTCGGAATGGTTTCAGAATTTTGAATTATTACCCAAAAGTCCCCAGAAATGGGGACCCTCGGGCGTAGCCATTTGTCTGCAAATTATATTCTATGATTTATTATCACAAAGTGCAACAAAGCGTAAAATTCGTTTGGCTTATTCTGCTTGCGATTTCTCAATGGCGCTGCGTGTGCTATGTTAGCTGTGCACTACTATGATAGTTTACACTGATCAACAGGGGCTACAGTGTTGCTTAGAGAACTCTATAAGAAAGGATTTCATCAGAATAGGTTTTTAATTATTAATATTAAAATATTTGAGAATAATACCACAAGAAATGCCCCTTAGTTTCGAAGAGCTAAAGTAGTTAGACTCTTAATAATAATAGTATTTTGTCAGATATTTGTACTATATACAGAGAAAATAAAAATTTTAAAAATTAATAAAATTATTATCAGTTAAAAAAAAATCCACAATATTCAATGGAAATTTATAACTTTTAAATGTAATTATTTGTGTTCAAATTGCGGTTGATTTCAGTGAATTTGTATGCTAATATTTACATGAAAACGGTATAATTTATTTTATTTAAAAAAGAAAACAAAAAAGAAAAAAAGAAAAGAAAAAAGAAAACAAACCTACAAAAATATTAAGTTAAAAAAAACTTTAAACACTATTTCATGATACAAATTTTCTTGATTTAATCAAACATACTTGGAAATACCTCAATTAAAGCAAAAATATAATTATATTTCCTCAAAACAAATCATTTTTATGTTTTAAAAAGAAGAATTTAGCCAAGCCTAAAAGTTTGCCAAAATAGTGAAATCTCCAGTGACTTTAGAAAATTGTAATACCTTTCAGATCTGAGGTGTTGAATCTTGTTAATTAAATAATGAGAAATTTATCTAAGGTTTTGGATCTTTTATTAATGTATATCTTGGAAATCTGAAGTTTAGAATCTTTTTAATTAAATAATTATAAATCTATGTACAGGCTTAGGCGTTTTCTAAGCCCTGAAAGAAAATAGAGGTTCTTATCATTCTATCATTATTTTGGGAAGTACCGTGAGAGCTCTTTCTAAATACTTTTAAATTATTAAATATTCCATATTTTCACATCTCTATTTAACAAACAAGTTTGGGCTATGTTTAGTGCTTAAATGAACTTTTTAAAAGCAATCAGAGAGCTTACTATTGCGCTAAAATTCCAAAATTGTAAAACTAATGAAAGTCATTCAGTCAATTAAAGTAGTTCCGGCAAAGATCTGAAATAATTGTATACCCAAAAGTTTGTCTCTGGGAAACATCTATGAAAGATCTATCGTAGTTTGTGGGTTTCAGGATTTTACAGAAGATCTCGGGATCAAAATAAATATAATATTTTAGCTTTTTTTTAATTTTTTATTTGGATTAATATCCCTCGTTTTAATTTCCCTGCTGACCTGTGTAGAAATTGTATTTGCTACGCGCAAATGGCAAAAACTTTCGCTGATATATCGAAAGCATACTACTTCTGTCCGTTTGGCGCGGCCTGAGAGTCATTAAATCTTTCATTTGTATTGCCAGCGTCCATTAGATGCCAAAGATGCCTTCGTCGTCCCATACCCATTCCCATTCCCATTCCCATCTGCTGCCTCTGCCTCTGTCGTATCTCATGCTTCAATGGGCGGCGCTGGCAGGTGATCGAGGGCAAAGGGGGCTGTCGGGCAGGAACGGACATCGACGGACAGCAGCAAATGTTCAAACATAAATAATCATATTTTTCGAAGGGGACGACACTGGGATAGATATTCACGCTTAGTGGGATATAGTTGTCTCTTGGCAGCCACTTTTTAATACGTTCAATTTCTTGGGCATCATTTTTTATGTTTCCATCAAATGCCTTTGCGTGCACTCGACACAATATTTGATCGTTAATTTGCCAAAGGAAATTCCATTTGAACGTGTATTTCGAGTTGCTCTTTGAATTTTATCCATTTTACATGTCATTTAATTCAGGAAAGTGAACAGCTGAAGGCAACTTGTGCTCTCAGATGGAAATATATTTAAATCTCAAGAATCTTTTGAAAATTGTGTGTTTTGATTACAAACCCCTTTCCCGGTCGGTGTCCCAATTTTCTCCATTAATTAATTGTTTTGCATTCTGCAAAGATTCCTCGCCGTTGTCTCCGCCCATAAGTTGGCTATAAATTTTGCAAAATTCTCCACTTGGCAGCTTCTTCAAAGACCCACGTCCGCAGGCATTGTCTTTCTTGACATGTTTTGTCGGTGTGTTTTAGTTTACTCTATATCTATTTAGTGCCTGGTTCTTAACATCAGTCGGGGCACGCGACACGTTCCCCTGATTTATCTGTGTTTACCGGGTTTGTTTTTGTTTAGTCAAGGCATCATCTGTCTCGCCCCACAAAATGCCCATTAAATAATTCTTTCGATGGATCAAAAAGCTAAGCAGAAGAATATTATTTCGATGAGGGGCTAAGCGATGGAAAGCTTAGCGGTTGCTTTGAACACACATATTTATGAGGGACTCTTCGATATAGTTTTCTTTTTTCTTTTTGAATATTAAATGATTTTTTAATAAAATCAAAATTTACGACGAGTGTCAGCATATGACTCTTGTGGTTCTATAATTAACTGCACCATAAATAACTAAACGATGATGGAATAATAAATTTCGATTATGAACCCTACTATAACTATAAGACTAGAACCTATATCATCCATTCTAATTAATTTCGCACGTCTTTTTCCAAATAAATTAGCAGAGTTTCTTTCTGTTTTTAACTAATGATCCCCTCGATCTCCTATATACGATGTGATGTTTTGACAGCAAAAAAGTCATTGGAATGTACTGTGTATACACACATCTGAATATTTCCTGCAGTATATAAAGAGATTCTTCCCGAATATAAAAATATATTGAGATTTAAATATAAATTCAGACACGTGCAGTTATAGAGATTGCTCCAGCATATCGATAGACAGATATTAATTTATAAATAGATTTTTATGCATTTGTCATATACTTTTAGTAGGTTTTGTAGTTTGTTTTTGGGAGGGAGATGTTTGCCTATGTGGTTATGTAGAGGAAATACATAGGGGAGGAACATAAAAAGCATGTCCTATATTTGACCTCAGCGAGATTCAGGAACGAGATGCTGTTGTTTTCATCTCTCTGTCGCGCTTGATGGCGTGGGAAAAATGTATAAAAGCAATTGTAGGCGTTGGTGGAAATTTCTTTGGAAAGCCACAAGATTACTGGCCACTCAGTCGATGCACAGCATTCGTACAGTAGAGAAGTGATATTCAAATCCGGCTCCCAGTTGTAGCCAAGGATCAAACACAAGGATACTTAAGCAAACTCTTCTTACTATTTGTGGGTGTGTCTCCAGAGCAAAGGAAAAGTACGTGGAAATAGTGTGAAAATATTGTGAAATATTCGGTGGAAATAAATTTATAACGAAATGAATTTATCGGTTTATTGGCAGTGACAGTGTGTGCCTTAGTTATATGATATCCTGTTCAAGTCTTTGGAATTCTTTCGTTCGTGGCAAATAACATTTGGTCCAATTAATTTACTTTTTGTTGCTGCGTTGGTTGTTTCTTCGATCTTTTAGATCTGTGTGCAGAGGCAACACAGAAATAGATTTTGGTGGTGGAATATTCATAAAAAATGGCACGCAAATTCGAACATAAAAATGAAATTATGATTTTTTCAAAACTTCTGGGCGATCCGGATCGCCCACGCAAATGATTTTGAAAAATGCTTTTTTCGTGACATAATTCTGCCGTATACAAAACACATTCATTAAAAATGGTCTCCAAAATAGAGTTTTCCTTCGATGGAATTGGTATATAGATGAATATATATATATATCTTTTACTTGGTACCCATGGGCTGGTACATGGGAATTATAGCTTATTGCGTACCCAAAATTCAAATGAGATCATAAAATCACACAAACTATCACAATTGAAATGGAAAGATAAATTAATACATTCAAAACATATATTATTATAAAGGAATATTAAATAAATATATATGTAGTGCTAATATTTTTCTAAAATTTGAGTTCCTTAAAACATAGACTTGGGAATTATAAGGCAATCCTGCAATAATGTTGCTGCAATAATGTTGCTGCAATAATGTAGCAGAACCTGTAACGCAACACTGATATGCTCAACATGTTTCTGGCAACATTCCGAGCAGTTTTCGCCATGTTAAATTCAAGTTTGTCTCATAAATAAGAGTATATTTAAAAGAAAAAGATTAAAAGTGTGGCAAACTTCTGTCTAGTTAGTCTATTAGGGATACTTGTTGTATTTTCTAAAATTTTTCTTAAATTCTTGTATCATTTTTATACATATCCTAACGATAATAATACAACATCTAACCAAAACTATTTCTTCTTTGCAGCTGAAGTCAAAATGCCGAGCGGTAAAGTAGACAAACCCGTGATTCAGGACAACCGTGATGGTACTGTCTCCGTCAAGTACGATCCCCGCGAGGAGGGATCCCACGAGCTGGTGGTCAAATACAATGGAGAGCCAGTGCAAGGTAAGCAAAAGCTAAGGCTTTGACCTGCCATATAGATACACGAATTCACTGTACTTCACAGGATCTCCCTTCAAATTCCACGTGGATTCGATCACCTCGGGCTTCGTGACTGCCTACGGACCCGGCCTGACCCACGGCGTCACCGGTGAGCCGGCCAACTTTACCATCTCCACCAAGGGAGCCAGCGCCGGTGGCCTGACCATGGCCGTCGAGGGACCCAGCAAGGCGACCATCAACTACCATGACAACAAAGATGGCACCGTCTCCGTGCAATACCTGCCCACTGCCCCTGGAGAGTACCAGGTGTCGGTTCGCTTCGGCGACAGGCACATCAAGGGATCGCCGTACTTCGCCAAGATCACCGGCGAGGGTCGCAAGCGCAACCAGATCTCTGTGGGCTCCTGCTCCGAGGTCACCATGCCCGGCGACATTACCGACGACGATCTGCGTGCTTTGAACGCCTCCATCCAGGCGCCCAGCGGCCTGGAGGAGCCCTGCTTCCTCAAGCGCATGCCCACCGGCAACATTGGCATCTCGTTCACTCCCCGCGAGACCGGCGAGCACCTGGTGTCGGTGAAGCGTCTGGGCAAGCACATCAACAACTCCCCCTTCAAGGTGACCGTGTGCGAGCGTGAGGTGGGCGACGCCAAGAAGGTGAAGGTCAGCGGAGCCGGCCTCAAGGAGGGCCAGACGCACGCCGACAACATCTTCTCCGTGGACACGCGCAACGCTGGCTTTGGCGGCCTCTCGGTCTCCATCGAGGGTCCCAGCAAGGCGGAGATCCAATGCACGGACAAGGACGACGGCACCCTGAACATCTCGTACAAGCCCACGGAACCGGGCTACTACATTGTGAACCTGAAGTTCGCCGATCACCATGTGGAGGGATCACCATTCACCGTCAAGGTGGCCGGCGAGGGCAGCAACCGCAAGCGCGAGAAGATCCAGCGGGAACGCGATGCCGTTCCAATCACGGAGATCGGCAGCCAGTGCAAGTTGACGTTCAAGATGCCCGGCATCACCTCGTTCGATCTGGCCGCCTGCGTCACCTCGCCCAGCAATGTCACCGAGGATGCGGAGATCCAGGAGGTGGAGGATGGCCTCTACTCGGTGCACTTTGTGCCCAAGGAGCTGGGCGTGCACACAGTGTCCGTGCGCTACTCCGAGATGCACATACCCGGCTCGCCCTTCCAGTTCACCGTGGGACCCCTGCGCGACTCTGGCAGCCATCTGGTCAAGGCCGGCGGTTCGGGCTTGGAGCGCGGCGTTGTCGGTGAGGCGGCCGAGTTCAATGTGTGGACCCGCGAGGCGGGCGGCGGTTCCCTGGCCATTTCCGTGGAGGGCCCCAGCAAGGCGGACATTGAGTTCAAGGACCGCAAGGACGGCAGCTGCGATGTGTCCTACAAGGTCACCGAGCCCGGAGAGTATCGCGTCGGTCTCAAGTTCAACGATCGCCACATCCCCGACTCGCCATTCAAGGTCTACATCTCGCCGGATGCCGGCGATGCCCACAAGCTGGAGGTGCAGCAGTTCCCGCAGGGCAACATCCTGCCGGACGCCCCCTACCAGTTCATGGTGCGCAAGAATGGCGCCAAGGGCGAGCTGGACGCAAAGATCGTTGCTCCATCCGGCACGGACGACGATTGCTTCATCCAGGCAATCGACAGCGAGATGGTTTCCGTGCGCTTCTATCCGCGCGAGAACGGTATCCATGCCATTCACGTCAAGTTCAACGGCGTCCACATACCCGACTCTCCGTTCAGAATCAAGGTCGGCAAGGATGTGGCCGATCCGGCCGCGGTCCATGCCAGCGGCAACGGCCTGGACGAGGTGAAGACTGGCCACAAGGCTGACTTCATCATCAATACCTGCAATGCGGGCGTTGGCACTCTGGCCGTCTCCATTGACGGACCCTCCAAGGTGGCCATGGACTGCACGGAGGTGGAGGAGGGCTACAAGGTGCGCTACACTCCCCTCCTGCCCGGCGAGCACTACATCACGGTCAAGTACAACAACATGCATATCGTGGGCTCGCCCTTCAAGATCAACGCCATTGGCGATAAGCTGGCCGATGAGGGCGCTCAGGAGACGTCAACGGTGACCGTTGAGACGGTTCACAAGGTGGCCAAGGGCGGTCAGAAGACGGGCGTCCATCTGCCCACATTCAAGTCGGATGCCAACAAAGTGGAGTCCAAGGGCATGGGCCTGAAGAAGGCCTACATTGGCAAGCAGAACCAGTTCACCATCTGTGCCACCGATGCGGGTAAGTTGTGGTAATAAAATTACTAAGATGAGTAGAGCCGTTACTCATCTTAGTAATTCGTTTGTCTTTGGTTATGGGATAGAGCTTCCTAGCTCTAAGATTTAACAAACTAATTGGAACACAATTAATTGGATACGATACAAAGAAATCCTCACATTGCAAAACGAATGTATGGCCGTTACTCATCTTAGTAACTCCATTGTCTTTGGTTGTGGGATAGAGATTCCCAGCTCTTTTTAAAAACGATCTCAACGTCGATTACATCGATTCTTTTAATTTAGGTCGATACATTGATTCGGTTTTCAAACAATCAATGTACCTAAAACTGTAAATAAGCTAGTTTTTTGCCTGTACAAAATATGTGGTTAAAGGAAATCGATTATTTTTACGTGTTTATAATTTATTTTTTTTGTTGTTTTAATGTGAACATATATTTTTGATATATTTTTTTATGTTATTGAACGTTATTATTTTTTTTTTTTAATTCAATTTATTCAATTCAATTCAATTTATTTTTTTTTATTTGATCCTTTTGAATTAAAAAATGTTTATTTTTGTGTTTTCGATTTAATCGATGTTTTTTTTTAAATATCGATAAAAATCGATGCATTGAGAGTAGATTTTTTTCTCTAACATTTAACAAACTAATTGGCACATAACCAATTGGAATGTCTCTAATTGGAACACAACTAATTGAAATATATTCTTCTCGTTTTTTTTGTCAGGCAACAATATCCTGTACGTTGGCATGTACGGACCGAAGGGACCCTGCGAGGAGCTCCATGTCAAGCACGCCGGCCACAACAACTACAATGTGCACTATGTGGTGCGCGATCGCGGACAGTATGTGCTGCTAATCAAGTGGGGCGAGGAGCATGTGCCCGGCTCCCCATTCCAGATCGATGTGTAGGGAGGGAGGAGGAGAGCGCCTATATGTATATGAAGCTAGGCCGGCCAGGCATATGTGTACGTGTAGATATATTCTTCGCATGTGTATGTTCCAGGAGCGAAAGATCCGTCAGAGTCAGTCGTGTGTTTATTCTTGTTTTCTTCATTGCATAACGCCACTCTCTTTGTTTAATTTTAATTAATCTCGATTGATACATAATATCAGCATATATTTTAGGTAAGACTTTTTGTTATTTGTACATACAACATACCCCACATGGAAGGACGAAGCTTCTGGTGTCTTTTTTTTCTCTTGATGCGCCATTTTCTTAAATTCTTGATCTTTTGTTTTATTTGTTTTATATTCTTGTGAACTTAACAATAGCCGATACACATACATATATATTTTTGGATAAACCGAATGGAAACTTCAAACAGAAAACACTTATTCTTGGGCACACAAATATTACTATTGCAATGCGAATAAATCTCTTAAACAATTATTTAATACTTAAGCGAACATTAATGATGACATATTATGTTTTCTATTATCATTATCGACATGTAATTTACGTGAAATAAAAATAAAAAAAACACAAAGAAAAATACAATTCAAAAGCCTAAAGAGAGAGCCTTTTCAAGGCCTTATCTCAAATCCAATTAAAAATACATCCTTATGCTTAGTCCTTGTGCTTAACGCCGCTTTCGGCCACACTGTAAACGTCCCCGTATTTGCGAATCTTATCGAACACATCATCGTCGCTGGAATCGGAACTCGATAAATTGGCCAGCACCTGGGTATCCATCGAGGACGCCCGCAAGGCCTCGGCCAACTTGGGCGTGGGTCGGTAGTAAACCGAATGGCTGCTGTCAAAGGTGCGACTGCCCACATGATACTTGAGATATCTGCGGGCCAAACGGTCGCCAATCACCTCGCCCAGACTCTGCTCGGTCAGGGTAAAGTTAGAGCCTGCTTCAGCCGATGAGTTGTGCAGCAGGATGCCCCGCTTGCTGATCTTAAGTGGCGATGGCTTCCGAGCGGCCACAGCAGCGGCCGGTTCACAGATGGTGGTCGAAGTCACAACGGTGCAGTCAGCATCGCCGCCCTCCGACGAATCCAAGGTAATCACCTCCACCTGCTGCTGTGCCTCCGTGCTGCTTACAGCTGCTGTCCTCTTGGAGCCACGCTTCTTTGGGGAAAGCACTCGTGTGCAGGCCGTGTCATTGGCCACTGCTGTGGAATTGCAGGCCACGCTGTTGTTGTTGAACACAAGCTGAGATTGCGACTGCAACTGGGGTTGAGTTTCCATTGGTTGGTGTTGGCTTTGCTTCATTTTCTCTTCTTTGTAGGTTTCTGTGGACAAGGCCAGGGCCCGCTGAAAGTCCAAGTCCTCCGAGTCGGTGGCTTTATCAAGACTTGAGGATTCGCTTGATAACACTTTTTTATGTTTTTTATTATAGATTTTTGCTTTTGGAGCCTTGACCTTCCCGGAGAGGGATTCCTGGGATTCCTTTGCATCTCCACTGGATTTGTTTTTCTTTGTCCTCTCTTTTTTTATTGCAGCTGTTGCAGATTTTTTAGGCCTTCCCCCAGATTCGGCTTGCTTGCGACTTTTCCCAATAACTTCGTCTTCGCTTTCGTCGGACCATTGAGCAATGTCTTTGTTAGCGGGACCAATTTTTGTCTTAATAAATCCTTTGTTCAGCGTAGCACTTTTTTTGCCCGAATCCGAGGAGGTTCTGGGTCTTCCTCGAGATTTGCTAGAAGTTTTAGCATCGTTTGTGTCGGACATTTTTGATTTCTTTTGCGTCTTTTGCTCTTCCAATGACTGCTTGGAGCTGGTCTTCTCAGTCTTCTGAGCTGAGCAGGCTTCATTCTTCTTACAGATTTCAGTAGAAAAAGCAGGGACTTCCGGTTCCTTAGCCTTGACAACCTCCTCTGGGATTTTGGATAGTCGATTGGTGGTCCAAAAAATAGGTTTGTTCGAGGCAAGCGTTCTCTTTGAGGCAGATTCTTTCTTTGAATTTTTTACCACCAAACGGACTCTTTCCCTAACTTCCTCTTCGCTTTCCTCGGATGATGAGACTATGTCAGCTGGGAGTTTCTTGGAATCTCCTTGGTTCTGTTTAGTTGGCACCTGCTTTTGCATAAAAGTTAAGGCTGCTCCTCCCACCTTTTGAGTCTTTCTTGCTGAATCTGGAGCAGAAGCTATTGGCTTTATCATGAGCTTCCTGGGCGATCCCTCCTCATGATCATCCTCGGATGATTCGCCCAGCAGGCTAACTTGTGACTTTATCAAATTGGAAGTTGAGGCAGTCGTCACACTTTTCGGGATTCTCTGCTTGTGCAGCTTGGAAAGAGTTAATTTCGAGTTGGGTTTTCTAATGGTCACCAACTGATGCTTCTGACGAAACTTTTTCGGTGTCTCCACGACCAATGGACTGCTGCTGCTGCTGCAGTTCTCCACAACCCACTCCTCGGTGGAGCTATTTGCAATGTGCACCACATTGGAGCAGAGCCGATCGCTGGTGCAGCAATTGCACTCGCTCTCCCGCAATCGCGGCCTCAAGTCCAGGTCGTAGCTGTGCTGGCGACGCAGGTGATGCATGGTCCGCGAGGCCATCGAGCGGTGATGGTGGTGGTGGTGTTGGTGGCAATCGCGTGCTCCCCTAAACGAGCAGCATTGGTAGGAGGCGCTCCTGGACAGTGACGAGTGATGATGGGTGAGGCAGGAGCGGCAGGCGCACCGACCGTAGGATCGATCATCATCATCGCTGGACGAGTAGTCAAAAACTGGAGAGCTGGCGTGTCGCTTGCGCCGATGCTTGCGCCGCTGATGATGGCCACTGGAGAGTATGCAGTGCTGAGGTGAGGCGCTCACATAGGTCACCTGTCGCTCCTTCTCCCGCCGCCGGTGCAGCAAGGTCTGCATATGGTGGTGATGCTCTTGCTCATCATCGTAGGCGTACTTGGCCCGCAGCTCGTCCCGCTTGTGCGAATGCGTGCGATACATCTTAATGGTGGCCGTGTTGGAGATCTTGTTTGGCACGCGCCGCCGGCTCTGCCGGATGTAGCGGGCCGTGTCGATTGAGTGCAGCGATTCGTTGTCGCTGGGTTCCGAAACGGACACATACAGGCACTTGGCTGGTGGAGCGTCCTCCAAAAAGGCGCTGTTGTTGCGGCGCATCCACTGGCCCACATGCTGCTCGATCTGCTTCTCGTCGAAGGTGTCCAGGATGCGGTCCAGCCCAGCCTCTTTCCACTTTCGCTTGTGCTCCTGGACAACGGGCATTGTCTGGTTGAGGATCTCCTGCATCTCGGCCTTGACCTCGTTGTCCTCGCCCGCGCACAGGATCAGTGTCAGCTCTGCCACGCCCATGCTGGCACTAATGTTGCCCAAGTCCACTTTCGTCTCCGGGACGGGATCCTCAATGGCCTCCCCGTCCTCCTCCTCTCCGTCCATTTCGGGATCCTCGTGCTCATCCTTGAATATCTCTTCTAGGTCTGCGACACACAACTCCTGCCCGTCGTCTCCATTCGCCCATTTCTGCAAAGACACACAGCGCTGAGCAAACGACGCCAACAGAGAAAACTGCGGATAAGCTTACCGTCATCAGACTGGACCACTGCTTGGAGCGGTGGTAGACCAGCGTCTCCAGACCTTCCTCGTCCATTAAAGGTGCCCGCGACATGTCAAAAGCATTATCTGTTATCCACTGTGTTTATTATTCTGTCCAATGCGTTGGGGACCGAAAAAAAAGACATCCAAGAGAATTAAAATGCAAAATGGCTGTTTTGTTGATCGTTCAGTGTGCCCGTTGACAAAGCGCCAAAAAAATACCAAAAATGCTAGAATGTAGAGTGGCGTTGCCAGATGGCATACTTTTAGTATTTCAAGAGCGGGTCAAGATATTATTTAAAAATTTATTATTGTTTCATGGGCTAGAGGTGCTTAAAAAATTAATTTAAAAAAAAATAAATAATAAAAAATATATATGTATATTTAAATAAATTTAATACAATTAAATTTAGGATCCAAACAAGTTATATGTAAATACGACATTTTAAATGGACCTATTCTTTTGCCTTTAACAATGTGCGTTATCTTACGTATTCCTCTTTAAGTAGCTTCTACATAAATATAGCTACTCGATAAAATAAAATTCAGGAAAACTGGCCAACAACAAATGGAATAACAACTAAAAAAAGTTGCTAGGTTGCAAAGCTCGTGTAAATACTTTTCATACCCCCTGTATATCTTATCAGCGTTGCCAGATCAGCGTTGCTCAGAGAGCGCGCCATATTCAAATGTTGTAATTTTCGTGGGCTTTTTATTCTGAAGTCATATATGTTTTACATTAGATTAATATTGCAGATAAACAAACGAATACATATTGTATGCTTAAATAACTGTTCAATTGAAAATACATGTACATCTCGCTATCCCGCTACACCGCTCCTCCGTTGGCCACTAAATGTCGGAATATGTGTGTTTTTTCGGCTTCTCCTGCTTGTTTTAAGTTCACGTCTCGGTTGGTGTATATAGTATATAGTAGGTTTGTTTGCTTGGAATCGGAATAGAGGCTACTTGTGGTCTGCGGCGGCTTGCTACTACTTGCGATTGCGTATGGCGCGGTCCATGATCGTGTTGATGCGGGTCTCCGAGTAGCCCGGCACCAGCATATGGATCAGCTCCTTCATGAACAGGTCGCTCACGCCGGGACTGGAGCGCTCGGCCAGCTCGAACACAGACTTCAGGTCTCCGATGTCGCTGCCAACGCCCAGGTTACGTCCGGGTCCACCGGCTCCTCCGCCGCCACCGGAATACTTGCGCTGAATGTCGGTCAGCACCGGAAAGAGGAAGTTGTTCAAACAGGCACTGTTCGTCTGCATAAGGCGTTGTCCCGCCGACGCCTGCTTGGCATGGTTCCCATGGTTGCTGACCACCAGCTCCTCGTGGCTGTGGCTGTTACTGTTGTGGCTGCTGTGGTTGTCCCTGTCCCTGTGGCTCTCCCTGTGTCCACCACCACTGCTGCTGCCGGCTGCGGCCACGGCGGCGTTTGTTGAATGGAATGATTCACGTTGGCTGCTGCGACGCTGCTGCTGCTGCTCGGCCTGCGACGACTGCAGGGGCAATCCCAGGGAGGCGCGACGATCCTCCACTTGATCCAGCGGTCCCGCTGAGCGCGACTGACGCAGCTCCGGCTTGGAACTTGAGCGCTTCTGCTGCAGCTCGCTGGCCGACGAGGAGCTGGTCACGGCGCTTGGCAGAGGAGCTGCATTCAGCATGGTGGTGGTGGCATGCTTGTTGCTCATGTTGCTGTTGTGGCTATTATTGTTATTGTTGTTGCTGTTATTGTTGTTGCTGCTGCTGCTGTTGATGTTGTTGTGGTTGTGGCTGGCTTGGGGGGGCAGGGCGGACGAAGATGCAGAAGCCACAACCTCGCTAGCTGTGATCACGGACACGGAGGATGCGGATGCCGCTATGGCGGACACCGAGGCGGAAGGGGAAGCGGCTACGGCAGCGGCGGCGGCGGCGGCAGAGGTGGCCGGACCTGCAGGCGAATGTGTGGTCTGCATTAGTTTCTGCATGGTCAACTCGTGCTCCTGCAGCTGGAAGCTATTGACGCCCGCCCGCGGAGCGCTATTAATATGCAACCCCTTGACGGTCATGATCCAGGGCTCATCCTGGCTGCTGCCGCCCTGCTTGGCATCCGAGTCCGAGTCGGAATTTTCCGACTCCGTTTCGCTTTCATCGCCCTTGGACACCTTCCACTTCTTGAAGCGATCGATCAGGTCAATCAGGTAGGCGTTCTTCTTGGCCTTCTTGATGAACGGGTACTTGAGCAGCTCCTTGGCCGTGGGCCTGTTCTCCGGGTCCTTGTTCAGGCATGCCTCCACAAAGTCCTTGAACGACTTGGTATAGTTGCCCGTCAACTGGGGCGGATTGTTCTTGGGGATGAGGAAGAGGACGCGCATCGGATGCAGCTCCGAATTGGGTGGCTCACCCTTGGCCAGCTCAATGGCCGTGATGCCCAGCGACCAGATGTCCGCCTTGGCATCGTACTGCGATTGCTTAATCACCTCCGGCGCCATCCAGAAGGGCGTGCCCACGAACGTGTTCCGTTTGGAGGTGGTGTTAGTCAGTTGGCCGGCCACGCCAAAGTCCGCCAGCTTGACGTCGCCCTGCTCGCTGAGCAGCACATTGGCCGCCTTGATGTCGCGATGCAGCTTGCGCTCCGAGTGCAGGTAGTCCAGACCCTTGAGCACTTCGCGCAGAATGATCCCGATGTGCATCTCCTCAAAGCTGCCAGCCTTCATCAGGTCCAATGCGGAGCCGCCGCCCAGGTACTCCATGATGATCCAGAGCTTGGTGCCCTTGAGGAAGCTGCCATAGTACTTGGTGACATAGGGCGAGTCGCACTGCGACAGCACCATAATCTCCTGTTGGATATCATCGATCTCATCCTCGGCCTCCTCCAAATCAATGATCTTGATGGCCACCACCTGCTGGGTGCGGTTATCGATGCCCTTGAACACCTCGCCGAAGGAGCCCTTGCCGATGCGCTCCTGCTTGGTGAAGATCAGCTCCGGGTCCACTTTCTCCGTCCAGGACATGCTGGGGCTGCTTCTTCACACTTCGTTGTTTGCTCTTTTCGCTCTGCCCTCCTCTTCGGTCGTGGCTCTTGGGCTCTGCTGTCGGAGGAGGAGGAGGAGTTGGAGGAGTTCTTCTCTACTCGCTGCTGGACTGGGACTGGACTGGAGCGGAATGGAGTAGAGTGGCCTGGCGTGGAGCGGTCTCGGAGTGGCGTTGCTTCCCGGGACACTTGACTAATAATTTTTTCGTTGGTATCTCATCTAATCCGAGAAATCTCTCTTTTTTTTTTTGCTGCGAACAACTCGGCTGGTGTGACCGCACACTGGAAAAAAGCCAACGAATGGAAATACTAGAATAATACTGCAGGCCTTATGACAATTTCTAACACTGTTGGCACACTGGCATGCCAAATTCCCATTTTTTGTATTTTTTTTATTAATATATTTTCACGCGATTAGTTTTAAACGATTTGTCATTTGTAAATTTGTATTTTAGTTTTATAAAATCTAAGCCAACTTGCATGACCTTAGTTAAAGTTACCAATAATTGTCAGATTACCAATTCCACAAAATCGGACTCTTTGTAAATGTGACTAATAACAATCTACCGTTTGATCAGAAAATGAAATCACCAGATAATGTTATTGTATAGATAATAAATTCCCTACCCTCCTTATCAATTTTTCCTCATACGAAAGAAGCAGCGCACACTTCCTCGTCATTTGAATATATTTAATCTGAGGTCCTTTCCGGGCCTTAAGATTTCACAGGATGTCTACCAATCTAGGAAACCGGCTCTAAGGATACTGACCTGTACAATAAGTTTTAAAATCGGTGACTGAGGAGAAATTTCACAGTTACAGCAGATACAGCGCAAGCAAAGGGACTAATTTTCTTTCCAAAATCCGCTGTCACACAATTTAACTGGTAGTTTTTTTGGTTATTATGTCAAACCAGCTTTTTCAATTTGTTAATTATTGTTTTCACAAAATGTAACGTTTAAAATGGTTTTAATCAGGGACCATAAATAATATAAATCGGTAACATTTTTGAATAAAAAAATCAACCACTTAGAATCAACTTAAAATAAAAAGGATAATATCCTAGAAGTCCTTGTTCGATAATCTATTTCCGGCATGTGTTTTATATTTCGAATTTTTATGATATGCATCAATTAATGATTAAAATTGAGTAATATAAAAATCAATGATCAAAATAATTAATCATTATTTTTGAGCAAAACAAAAATAATTAGTTTTGAGTAAAAAAATGATTACTTTCAATTAAAAAAAAAATTTTTAATCAATAATAATAATAATGATTATTTTATATTTTATTTCTTTTTCCAATTTGTCTTTGTTATTTGTTTTATTTTATTTATATTTTTTTTTTCTCAAAAATAATAATTTGGTCGTAATTTTAATAATTTTTATAAAAATTTATTATTATTATTGATTTTTATAAAAATTTATTATTATTATTGATTTTTATAATAATAACTCAATTATTGATGATCATAAAAAAAAATTATCAATGTAAAATCAATATCACGTGATTTAAAACTGAAATAAAACTGATAATGAAGTTACGTTAAATTTATTTAAAAAAGATTTTAAAATCGCTTAAAATCCACTTTTATTCAAATGAAACAGCTAGACTTTAGTTCACCCAAGTATCTATAACCAATAAATCCAACTTTTTTTCAAAAATGCACTTTATTTATGAAATATGTGTTACATTTTTATAAATCAAATATAGCCTATTGCATATGTATCTTTTGCATCTTATAAGTATATCCTCTTGTCGAAAAGATGAGACTTTCATAAAAATATGTTATGGTAAATAAAACATTTTCCTTCTTACACAGATTACGGCTATAGAAATGGTTTTAAATGTGTGTTTTTTTTTTTTCGTTTTTGGTACCCAATTTGTGAGGGTACTTTCTGGCCTACAGAGCGCTTCATTCGTCGGTGAATGACTGCGTGGAGTGGACAGCCATTCAGCGAGGAATGCCGGCCCTGAATAAGTGAAGCGCAGACCTGGCTGAGAATTTTCTTAACGGAAAATGTGATCTAGCCAGGCCCGTCTTTTAAATTGGTTCGCGGCGACACCACTTCCTTAACATGTAAATTTACGTCTGAACACAAATTACAAAAAAAGAACAGCGCACGGATACGTAGAGAAGACATAAGCTTATCAACTATATGGGGAAGGGGTCCTGTTTATCATATTTGCTTTGTTTGCTTTACATTATTGAGCAGCGGGATCGGGCCTCGACTTCGGCCACCGCCACCTGCGGTGGGATATTCTCGCCATCTGCTGACTGCTCAGCGATATCTTTGCCCTCGGCGACATCCTTCTCGGCGGGAATTTCTTTAGCAGGCGAGGAGCCGCCCTTTTTCGGCGTCTCCAGACCGGCCTCCTGGCCAACGGTCAAGTCCTTGTTGGCCTGCTCCTCGTCCTGGGCCTCTGGCACGCTAACTGAAGATGAGTTGAGCTGATTGTCTTCCTCGACTACGATGTGGGACACGTTCTGTACCTCGCCGTCATCATCACCCGGCGGAGTCTGCTCCAGACGGAGGCGTGTCGG
Organism: Drosophila bocki; assembly: GCA_008042715.1. NCBI lineage: Eukaryota > Metazoa > Arthropoda > Insecta > Diptera > Drosophilidae > Drosophila > Drosophila bocki. Next base: position 90,402 of record VNJY01007651.1, read on the forward strand.
AGTAGCGATTGTCGCCTTGGAGAATTTGGAGCTCAGCAGGCTGAAGGGCGAGGCCAGGTTCCGAAGGCTAAACATCTCGAAGCGGGCCCGTTTCGGTGGCGACATCTCCACATCCTGGGCCAAATCATTGGTCGACTGAGAACCCGAAACTGCCGGGGGAGTGCGTTCACGCTTGCGCCCGCGTCCAAAGAACGAGAACGAGAACGATGAGCTGTTGGGTATCTCGGAACCCACTGTAGCATTCATGCTGGCGTTTGTGCAGCTCGATGTGTCCAGGTCGCTGTTGGTGCACCTGTAGCTGCCCACCTTGGAGGGTGTCAGCGCGTTAATGGGCCGTATGCTGCGCCTGCCGCTAATCTGGGCAAAAGTGCGGGCCGGAGTTCCGGCCGGCGAACTGGAGGTCTGGGTGGCCAGCTCCACTTCGGTGCTCTGCTTGCTGCTGCTGCGGAAACCGAAGAGGCTGCGGCCCGGCGTGGATGTGGCAGCCGGCAGGGCCGTAAGATTACCGCTGGCACTGCGTATGGGTGAAGCATCCACAGTCAGTGGCTCCATCTCCACATCCTCCTGCGGTGCCGGTGGTGCAACTTCCTTAACCTCAGTTTGTTTCTTTTGTGCCGTCGACGATGAGGGGGTCGCCTTACTAACCGGCGACGATGTGGGGGTTGTCTTGCTAACCGGCGACTTCTGTTGGCTGGCGGCCGCCTTTCGTGCGGATTTCCGATCCTTTGAGGGAGTGGTAGGCTCTGGAGCGACATCATCATTGTCCAGGATAATAACATCAGGAGTTGGTTCAGCAGCGGCTGTGGTAGCTTCGGTAGTAACTTCCTTCTTCGCTTCCGATTGGATTTCCTTTTGTTCCACGACTACCTTATCCTTATTTCCAATTTCCCCCTCCGGCTGTTTTTCGGCTACCACAGGCTCCTTTTCCTTCTTTTCTGGAACCTTGTCCTTTGACTTTGACTCCTTCTGATCTTTGTTTGCAGATGAGCTGCCATTCTGTGGCGCTTTCTCCTTGCCATTAGTGGATTTTGTGGCACCATTCTGGCTCTTCTTGTCCTCTTCTCTGTTCGAAGAGGAGGAGGCGGAGGAGGAGGAGGAGCCGGTGGACGTGGTGCGCTGTTGTGTTGTCTTCTTCAATGGAATAAAAGATTCAGTTATCTTTTTGTTGTTGCCATTCTGGGGGCTGTTGGAACGACCGTTGCTGCCAGTTGACGATTGCTGCAGGCGAGACACCTGGCTGCCACCGCTCAAAGAGAGGGGAAGACGACGTCCTGAGCCCGAACCGGCTCCAGATCCACCTCCGCCACTGCCAACATTGTTCGGTTGCGCCATTTTGCTTAACATTGGTTTCTATTGATATCCTGGCGCGTAAATCAAGATCTCTGCAAGGGACACAAACAAAGGGAAAACTGTATTAGACGAGATTGAAAACGAAAATTAATGTAAACACGCCATGCGAGTGAGAATATTGCGGTTTGTTTACACGAGGAATGCGGTCGAGACCGGCTCTCAAGTGAAACCTCAAACCCAAACCCACCTAGCACAGTTGCACTGCTTAGTATGAGAGTTTTTTTAATCACAGTAGGTCTCTGGGTTTCTTCACTATCTGGAGAGTGTTGTTAATCTGGGAGACGCTTGGCGTTTTATCACGTCTTGACGGTTTCACAGCTGAGGCTTAACTTGACAGGCTATGCTGTCTGCGATGCACTTAAGTACTTTGGCGAAGGATCAGGATCAGTGCAGGTACTCGTTAAGAGTAATCAGCGAAAGGAATATGAATCTACCTGCCATGGCAGCTGCCATTTATGGCGGACATATGTGCGCAGATTAGGATGCGTTAATTACCTGGAATGACCAATCACACGGCGACATATGCTAATATATACTTTAAAATGTCTAAATTTAGGCGTAACCCTCTTTGTGTTCTTTATTTTTAGGGTGGCATTTTCCGTTTTTTTTCCCTCATTATATTTTTTGGTTCTGCCTGACTGATTCCTCTCTCTCCCCTACCAATAATGTTTTAACTGGCTTCCGTTCTATTAAATGCATTCAAAACAAAGTGTAACACAACAAACTTGGCAAATACAAGCCAACACGCAAGGAAAAAGCTGCATAATAGCAATGTTTTTACTTTTTTGTTAGCAAGTGAAATAACTCGCAAGCAACGACAGCAGCGAATGAAAAGAAGCTACTAAAACGAAGGCTAAGGAAAATGCAAGAAATCATGAGGAAATTTCTTGCCATGGGCCGACCTACAACAAGACAGACACCTCGATGCCAGATAAATGCGAAAATGGAACAGGAGAAACAGCGAGGCATTAAATACCCTTACTGTTGTTATAAGGTTTCCTAAATATTACGAGTTACTATAACAAACATCCATTTTATACAAAGTAAAGTAAATTAACTACAAGAAAGGCTAAAAACGTACATAGTTAAATTCTCACTATTTTAAAAGGTTACATATTCATGGAAATCCTTTTCAGAACCGGTTTCTGAACTTGATGTTACAAAATAAGGATTCTTGTGCGACAGGCTATTTTTATATAGGGGAAGGTGAGAAAAGGACCGTAAATATTTGTTTTCCGAAACTGAAAGTGATAAAAAAGAAGTAATACTTTAAAATGGATGCAAGATTCAAGATATTCCAAAAGTGTTGTGATGTAAAAATACAAATTAAGGAAAAATCCTTTAATCAAGATTTTTTATTATATTTATTTTATATAATTTTTAATTAGAAACAATTATAAAAATTGATCAAATTTTTTTCAGTCAAAAGTTTATATTCTTTTAAATTTTTTTTTTTTTTTTGTTTTTTTTTAATTGTTATCTTTCTTTAATTATTATTTTATATAATTTTTCATATATCATTCCCTATAAATACAAAATTACCAAAAAAAAAACAATTACAAAATGTAATATTAACTGATTATATTCAATTAAGGATACATATACCCCACAGTAAGGGTATCAAAACTAGTTGCACCCAGGTGCATTTATTTACGTGGTGGGATGGGAGGAAGGCAAAGGGAAGGGGGCGCTGTTTAGAAAGAAATGGCATCAAGCAGCGCCTACCGAGGTCTTGAGTTTTCTTTTTAGAAAGTGGAAATGCGAATGCGAAAAATTGCGGACAACGAACGATGCTGCAAACCCGACAAAAAAAAAGCATAAAACAAAATGAAAATGCAGCAGGGAAAAATAAAACAAAAATAATAAATGCAATTGCACCAACACACATGACAGCGACAGATATGCATGTATGTATGTATGTGAATGTATTTATAGGCAGTAAAATGCAGTTATGCGGCAAGCCCTCTTTGATTGTTATTCTCTTTTTTCGCCGTTTGTTTTGACATTCTTCGCTTCGCGGAGTTGATTAAACCCGAGCATAAATGCCCGTTTATATGCTCGAGTGCTTAATGGCGAGGCTCTGTTTGCCCCAACTCTAGTTAATCAATTTCAACGAGTCGCGATCGCATCAGCAGAAAAAAAACCATAACATAAACACAAGACAGCGGCCCTTCCTTTATCGAATATAAAAAAAGCAGAACACTCGACTCACACATGTCCACAAACCTCGTCTGGCTGCATGTGTGAGTGTGGGTATGAAAAGGCGGCTTACAGTGCGCGCCAAAACATTGCACCCATCACAAATGCAGCCAAGCCACATTACATATTAATTTATTTTTTTGTACAAAATAATATGCATAAATCTTAATCTGTTTTAATATTAAAACTTTTCCGGTTTAATTAAAAAATAGAATTCTTTGACCGTGCCAGTTTATTTGCCGACCCTGACCTTTATGCTTGGCCACCACTGTACCAGGCAATTGTCTGAGGCTCAGATACCGCGTTTGTTTTTTAAAATGGCGGCACGGCTGCTGCAGTCGCAGCAATTACCGATAATGCAGTTGGAGAAAACAATTAAACTCGTGGAACTGGGGGGAGCTGCAGAAACCCTGCAATGGGGGCCTTTTATAACGCACCCAGCAGCTACATTTTGCTGCTTTAGAGATTGCACACTTTTCGCCATTTCAAAGGCGCCCGGTTCTCGCTTGCACGCGCAGAATTTATCTACACCAGCTTCCACATCCTACCGCAACAAAGGACCCTTGCGCATCCTTGCCAGTTCACAAAACTCTTTGATTGCAATATTCTTATTATTATTATTATTATTGGAGTCACACCAACCTTCTAATTTGTTTAATGAAGACAACAGCACTTTAAAATTGTTCCAACACACGACAATATTAATTGCAGAAAATTTTCGAACCGACGCCGATACAAACAATCAAAAACCTTAGAGATGCAAGAACTTCGATGTCGTGTCTATCGATATTTGGAAATGCGCGAAACATCGGTTGAACTCTCCAAAACCGTTGGTGATAGCTGTGGAGAGAATTTCTTGCTTTTACCAGGGCTCTTTTTTAGTGTTTCTAGTTGGAAAAGTAAAAAATTTTGTAATATATTAAATTAATTTAAATATAAATAAATAAGTAAGATAGGAGTTTCTTGGAGACTAGCTTAAATTTTTAAAAAGTAAACCCCTAGTGTGACCATGAGTATACAAAATAAACAACCCCGGGGAAAGTTCGGTCTCCGCGGTCACGCTTGCTTAAAAAAAGATATCAAACAATGAGAAATCATTAAATACGTAATAATTAAATGTAAAAAGGAACATTCACCTGTGTAATGTTTCAATACATTTTTTGACAAAATTCGATACATCTAGTTGGTATTCAAACATCGATAATATCGATATTGATAATTGTGCAACTCTACAACCCTAGTCAACAACAACCCTACGTATAAATAAACTTAAATTCAGCAAAATCAATGAAATAAGTGAAACACCAACGTGAGTACCCTTCAAATAATCGATTTATGACCGCTTCGACCAATACGCGTCCCAAACTCGTGGTTCCAATGCTTACTTAACTGAATTTTCCCCAAAACATGACGCATCTGCGGCGGCTCGGTTCCATGGCTACGCCTTTCCATTTATGCCGGAACCCACATACACACGCACCTGGCTCCAACACACTGTCGGCACCACACGCAGAGTAGAGTGCGAACGGAAAAACAGAGCGAAGAAAACAAGCGAGGAGCAGAGCAGCAACAGAGAAGAGCATAGCAGGCAAGTGGACAACTCAGACATGGCGAACCTTCTGGAGAACCAACTGTTCACTGCGGCCAAGACCATAGAGCAGCAGCTGGACCAGCAATTGGACCGATTGGACAACCTCGACTCAGACGATCTGAAGGTTTTGCGGGAGCAGCGTCTCCGCGAGATGAAGGAGCTCAACAACAAGAAGCAGGAGTGGCTCAGAAACGTAGGTGGTGGTCACTGGCCAATAAGTAATAATAAACTAATACGCTAAATCTTCCTGTAGGGCCACGGCACCTACTCGGAGCTGGCCGACGAAAAGGAGTTCTTCGAGATGTCTAAAAAATCACCCAACATTGTGTGTCACTTTTATCGCGACAGCACCGAACGCTGCAAGATTGTGGACATGCACCTGAAGATCCTCGCCGCCAAGCACGTGGAGGCCAAGTTCTGTAAGGTGAATGCGGAGAAGACACCATTCCTTACCCAGAGGCTGCGCATCAAGGTGATACCCACCATTGCCCTGGTGAAGGATAGCAAGACCAAGGACTTTATCGTTGGCTTCACCGACCTCGGGAACTGCGATGACTTTGCCACAGAGATGCTGGAGTGGCGCATCGCCCACTCGGGGGCTATTGATTACAAGGGGGATCTGATGCAGCCACCAGATGTGAAGCGAAAGCCGTTCATGAACCGCCCACAGAAGACAATACGCGGCGGCTACGACTCGGATGACTCCGATATCGATCTGGATGACTAACTACGGGCAGTCTGATCCCACACTTTCGTCGATTCCCCCCAGTCCCCCCACACTCCACCCACGCAAAGAAAAACACTCAAAAGAAGCGGTGGGGAAAACAAAACAGAAACAACAAACACACAAATCAAAACCTAGCACATGGATCTAAACCAATTAGGCGTACTTTAGCGTTATTTATTTAATTATACGATTCTGATCGGTATGCTACGGCGGTTTCCGCATCCCCACATAGAATAAGTGGCTTATTCGGTTGCCTTCTCCCTCCCCCTTTTCCCCGATTATGTGCTTTAATATCTGTCTATCAGTTCAATAAGCTGCCTCGACGGCTGAGCCACCCCCTAGCGAGCTTAAGCTAAAATGACTCAAAATTCGATCTTGATGGTATTCTGCAATTCCAAATCATTGTGCACCTTGAAAATATACATGTTTAGTTGAGGGTTTCACGACTTTGAAGGTGAAACAAGTGGAAAGGAGCAAACTAACACAGCATAAAAGACAAAAGAAAAGCAGTATAACAAGGGTGTACTGCATTTTCCTACTGTAGAGAGAGATAACTAACACACATATGTACAAGTTTTTTATATTTATTTTTGTAATTCTACAAAAGCATCAAAATGAAATCAACTATTAAATTGCATGTTTAAAACAAGACAACTTGGTCTTAATTAAAATTGACTTGGCATTTGGTTTTCCGCAGCATTCTATATATTTTCAGATCGCAGTTCTTGGTTGAGCTTTTGATAAATTGTTGGTAATTTAACTGGAAAAGTAATGAATAACAAAGTTCTATATAACTTTATTAAAAATATATGTTCTCATTGAGCTTGGTTTTTGGTTGAGCTTGAGATAAATCAAAAATCGCACAGCACGATATATTTATTTATAACTTTAGCAAAAAAAAAAAGTTGTCATGGTTACCGTAAACCAGCAAGTTTTTGTTGTTCAGTTCCAAAAAATAATTTCACTTGATTTTACTACAAAAACAAATTCATAAAGATCTAAATCGCTATCAGAATTTTTGATTTCCTTCGTTCAAAATTAATGTTTTGAAGATGATATTGTTTTTTAGAGATTTTAAACAATTAAAATCAATAAAAATGATCATACTTTAAGGAAAATCGAAATATTACGAATATATTTATGTTTTTTATAGACGCTAAAACGGTTAAGGCTTTTTAAATTAAAGAAACTAATATTTTCTGCATAAAATCCCTTTGAGATTTGCCATCAGGAAACTTTTTTTGTTAATTGAATTAAGGGTTAATCTGATGGCATTCACTGCAGGATCTTCTCTGCTCGCGACTTGAACATTCCGCCCTTAGCACAGCTGCTTTCGTAGGGGTTGGCAACCCTGCCAACTGCGAATAACAAGGGGAAGCAACAGAAAGGGACGGCGCCATTAGAAGCGATATTTACCTGACGCCGTCGTAATCCCGGGTAATTCAGTCGCAGCTTGCTCGCCATAAAATCCAGCCAGTCCGCAGGCAGACTACGCCAAAATCGGGATCGAAACTTTACCCTGCCCTACCTGACAGGCACACACACATAAATACTTGTGTATATAAACCCTCTTTTGGGTTGCCAAAACCAGCATTTGATTTGTGACGTTCAAGCAGTGAAAATGGTCCTAGGTGCCGAGGTGCGTACTCTTGTAAAGGCTCTGAAGAACTCGAATAGTTGCCAGGAGATTGCCCAGATCCTGGAGTGCGATGTGGAGAGCGTGGTCAGCTGCATCCGAGAGTGTGAGCTCCTGGAGGGCAAGACAGCCACCCTGAGGCTGCCTCAAAAACCAAAGACTCCGCAGACACCGAAGATGCCGCAGCGTTCACCGGAGGAGGAGAAGAAACGTGAGGTGGGCAGACCCAAGATCCTGGAGAACAGACAGATTGTGGAAAAGATGCTCATCGATCATCCCAACTACACCTCCATCGATGTCCAGCGGGAGCTTATGGCCCGTCATGGCATCGAGGTGAGCCGCCGCACACTGCAGCGCCGGATCAGCGAGATTCGCAGCAAGCAGTTCCAAGAGAGTCGATTGCCAGCCAAGGATCAAGGTGCACCGCCTAGTCTCAGCCTGGAAACAAAAAGAAAGAGGGTAGCCTGGGCCACTGCCCATCAGGATTGGACAGTGCGCGATTGGCGCAACATATTCAACATGGATGACCTCAAGTTTGAGGGTGGATCACCGCCAAAGGAGATCTTCCTGGATACCCTGATGGGACCCGGGGGCAACGATTGCAGTGACCTCAATCTCCTGGAGCAGCTAATGGCCATCATCCAGCCGAGGATCCAGAATCAGGCCCCCAAGAACGTCCAGGAGTTCCATGCCGTCCTGTACGACGTGTGGCACAGCGATCAGGAGATGGTGGACAAGATTGAGCTACTCTACGAGGCGATGACATGGCGTGTGACGTCGGTTATCCACAGCGGCGGGGATCTGACGGAGGTCTGATAGATATGAGGTGTCTGCCGATATTGTTTTCTTCAAAATGTTTAGATTTAATCCATCATTTTCGATATCCTTACTGATATATTTACACATTGTACATTGTGCGTTCCATGACAACAGCCATAAGTTAACATAATCACGTTGCTGACAAAAAAAACATGAAATTCGGTTATGAGCCTTTTGTGTTCAGTCAATGTTTATAAATAAATATTTAAAAACCCAAAGCCTTGCCAATTGTATTTTTTAGACGCTTTCAAATGGCAAATAATGCCATTAATTTATATTATGCTATAGCCAGTTACACCTTTTGGGAGCCCACTGTAATGTTAACTTTTTTAAAATCGCAGTTAACAGTTTCTGTTACTTTGCGCAACACTGGCCCTGAGCTGCCCTGCCGCCCTGGGAAACCAGAGACCAGGGCTGGAAAGCCCACACACAGCTGACGCGGCGCTTGTAATCCTCCCCAAAAAACAACTAAACAAAAAAAAACATGAAAAGCTTGTTTCGCTTTTACACTTCCAGCGTCTTGGCCCGCGTCATGAAAATAAAACCCGCCGCCTGTTCGTCGGGTGGTGTGGGGGGCGGTGCTTGCGGTGGTGGATGAGCTCATACGAAAGCGAAAAGAAACAAGTTTAGCTTTTTGGAATACGGACGACGACTGCAGCTTCAGTTGGACGCGAAACGCCAACGACGCCGGACAAAGCGAGCAAAAGAGAGCGATAGCCGAAAACCGCGACCAAAAGCGAAAAACGAAAAAGTGTGTGACAAAACGTGCGCTAGTGTACGTGTGTGTGTGTGTGAGAGAGAATCGTACTAGTGCTAGAAGCAGCACTTTTCTTTAACGCTGCCACTAATTGGTACCAAAAACATAAAAAATATAAAAAGAAAGGAGAATAAACGGTGTTACGTGGCCGCCGTTCGTTTCGATCCACTTCTCCTGCTGACCAGCTGAGCTGAAGAAAACGCTTCTAATCACACACTCACACACACGCGCTCCCTCGGCTTCGATTTGATTCCTATTTTTCCAATTTTTTTTCTCTTGGCAATAACAAAAAAAGGTCGACGTAGTCAACACGAGATAAAGAACACACAAAATTGCAGTGCAAAACATAAAATTTAAGGCTAAGGAGGGAAAACTCTTGAGCGGGTGAAACAAAATCAATAATTGGCCTGCGTCCGGCCGCGTGTGTGTGTGTGAGTGTGTGGGGAGTATGCATGCATGTGTATTTGTGAGAACGACAACTGGAGCAATGCCTCATTGATAGAAAGGGCCAAAAGAGAAGACGAATAAAGGCGAAGCAGCAGCAGGAGCAACATTGAAGCAGTGAAGAGACCAAATTTTGTGCAATAAACCAGAGACTTTCCAGCAATGCAATCGGCAATGTCCAGTACGCCCGCTAGCAGTATCCCGGCAACGGTTAATTTGCCAAATAACCCCGGTAATGCCTCGCCAGTGGCGGGGACCGGCAGCAGCACCCCCATTCGGATAAATAGTGCCAAACACCAGCAGGCGGCCGGTGGTGACTCATTGGCTCCCAGTAGCTCCACGTCTGCCACGCATTCGCATTCGCATTCAATGCCTGGGACGCCGCAACAACAACAATCGAGCAGCGTTCCCACGGGCAGTCATCTTCAGCTGCAGGCGCCCATTCCCACAGCAGGCGGTGGCGGTGCTGTGACCCCCTCTGCCTTGTCCATGGGCGCATCGAATCAATCGCTGGGCGTCAGTGTTGGCGCCGCTAGCAGTGTCAGCGGGATCAGCATTACGCCGCCCAACAGCGCCGGACTGCGTCAGTCCACAGGTGAGTCGTCCGTCCATTCTGACTAACCCCCCCTCCCATTTTACCCCAACCCCTTCTGTTTCGATGTCGTTTGCGTTCCATTTCGTGTTCTCTCTCTCTTTCAGCCAATGTCACTCACTCACACACACACATTAAATCACACTGTCCCGCTCCCCCCCCCTCACTATTGTTGATTCGATCACTCGCACTCGAATCTAATGCAAACGATTATCACAAACATACAAAGTTGCCAACACAACAGAGGTCAAAATAATAGCACACAGAAATGAACAAAACCTAATCAAATTTGATGGGAATTAACAGCAGTAAAAAGTTACATTTTTGATTAAGTTAGTTTTAGTATTGTAATTTTGTATTTAATTTGAGTCTAGTTGTATGTGTGATTTTCTTTTTAAAGATGTTTTTATTGTTTATTTATGTACAGTTCAACAAAAACTAGTCATTGAAATTATTTAGAAATTCCTTTGGTTTCTGACGGCTCTTATCGTGTTTTTTTATATATACAAATCAATCATTATTTTTAGCTTAAACGATAAATTTCAAATGAAAGAACCCAAGAAGCACAGTGAACGTCATCAAGTTAAATATAATTTTTAATAATATAAAATATAATTTTTAAATATTTTTAGATACTTTATTGATTTTATTTAAAGAATAAATTGATTTAATTTTACCGAGCTTTCTCTTTATTCGCAAATTGAAAACTTAAAAATATTTATGAACAAATATTCAAACGTAAAAATTTCAAAATTCCAAACTCTGGCTATAAATCTTGTTTAAGATTTTCCGCAGTTTACAAATTAAAACTATCGAATCAAAAAACTCAACCCTTCGTAATTTACTTATTATTGAAGTAGGTAAATTTACTTGAATATAGTTGTGATATCAAGATTAGTTCTCCAAGCTCTTGCTTTGACCGCAATTGTACATTCTGATTTGCTTACGTATAGTTATTAGTTTTGATTTTCATTTCCGTATACCGCTCCCGGGGTTTGTGTGTTTTGATTAAGCGGCAGCGGTGACTCTACTCACATTTCAGAATTCCAGTTCACTCATCTGCCGCTTGCCGGCTAGTTCCGCCCGCCCCACCACTCGGCCCTCTAATCCACTCCGCCCCACCCCGCCCAGCTCTCTTCCCGGGGGCCACGTTATCGCTTAACACTCGGCTTTTGTTCGGCATTTAGCGCGCTTCCGCTCTGCGGGCTCATTCATCCATGCGAGATGTGTTGGTGTTAATTGATTTACATACATACCAGTATAGTCTCTGTCTGTCTGTTCGTCTGGCTGTCAGACTGGTCCGGTTGCTAGGCTACCAGCTAGTTGACAAATTTTTGGGGGTTTCGTGGGGTTAACTGGCGCTTGCCATTTGCACCTGTGCGTATATAGCCAGGGTTTGTCGATTTGCTTGTGTTTACAGCTGGTTCCTAGGCAACCAATTCCCGCAGGCGGGCTTCCTGGCTCATGCCTATCTGCCTCGGTCCTCAGTCCGTATCGTTTAATGGAGTAATTAAGTTATTTATGCAGATTATTCCAGTAATTGAATTAACCCGCATTCTTTTGCATTCATATGGTAATCCGTCAAGTACATATCCTATAGGGAACACATTTTATTTTATTTGCTCTATGGTTTTATTTAGAAAGTTTTCCAAACAAAATTTAATTCGTATTATATAATCTCTCTCGTGATGAGATCATATTTTGTTGTCCTATATTTATCTGAAAATTGAGCTTCAATAAAAACATTTATGTTTGACGTTCCATTTTGATGTTTGTGTACATTATGCGAACATATTGTATACAGCATAGTAAATCAGAAGAATGCCAAATGCGACGTTCGTCTGGTTGTCTCTATATAAAGGCTTTTAATACTCATTTTTATTGAATTAACTCACTCACAGCAGAGATGAGATCACATTTCGCTTGCTAACATATATATATATCTGACCAATTTAACTGCTATTCAATGCAGTTTTATATTACATAGTTTGCTTTGTATATTTTCTATCTTTTAAATTTAATTTTAGCAAAGTTATCCCCTATGAAACGAATACCTAAAGCCGATTTGGCATCAATTATAGTTGTAGAGATTAAATTTGTATTTCAGTCAGATAATATTTGCCTTTTAGCTGTCAGATAAGATTCAACTTCAATTACTTTTGGAATACGATATTCATTTTATGGATTTCGCATATAGTTTCCCATGTCATTTACAGTCAAATGATTTCCCTGGCGATTACACCAGCCTGAGTACAAATCCATTGAACTGTCTTTAAAAATGAACAACAATTAGACAGTAAACATGCTGACAGCCAACATTTTGTTGTTTTATTTTCCATATTTTATGCGCTTTATCGATTTGCAGATGACTTTTGCTTTTTGTTGACCTGGGAATATCCGTTGAGGAGGGGTGGATGGGTTGGGGTGTGTGGTGGAGGACGGTTTCCAGGTAACCCTCATAGTGGGTTTGCGGGATTTTGCACACGCACCATTTGTTTCGATGTCATTTGTGGTTTTTGTAGCTGTTGTTTATTGTTTGCTTTATGGCGTGCAACTGTCATTAAATTTATACTCGCATGCTGTATTACTTTATAGCTCAGATATATATATCCATAACGGCTCACATAAACCCTATCTTCATATATATGCCAGTATAAATTAGGGTGGGCCTCCAATGGGGCTGTAATTATGTTGACCTTTAAAATATTTTTATTAATTTTTATCAGGAAAGGAAAATTCTATAGGCTAAATTAATATTGGAGATATATTTTTGTCAATTTAATATTTAGTTTTTAAATCATCTTGCAGAGACTTATTTGAAATTAATTAATTATTTCCTTAATAAATATTTTATGATCCTACAAGTTTTCTTATAAGGGTCATCCTACTGGAACCTATATCTTATATATACGCAATTAGCAGCACAAGCACTCACACTCGCACTTACTTTCCCGAGCGTATGCGACTGTATAATTGCCATTGTAGCCGCTACGTCTTTTGCTGTTTATTTTTACGGCCCCGGGGTGGGTGGCACAGTGGGTGCGAACAAATAGCACCCGCATGGAAAACTGTGCGGAAAACTGCATGGCATAAATATTCGAAAATGGTGCACCTGCAACCAATACAAAGTTGTTAACGTACACACATACACAATCTGGGGGCTTTTCCATCGCCTCTCTGCGGTATAATGTAGGTGAAAGGGAAATTGCGTATAAAATAAATACGGAAAAAATCGATGCATGACTGCATTTTGTGTGATGCCTTCATTTCTGGGCTAACTCTGGCTTTGACGTAATGATTTCTATAGAGGATATAGAACAAGATTTCAAACCTATTCAGTTTAGTTCCGAAAAGGTTTATTTTTACATGAAAGAGTTCAAGGAAATCCAAATAATCTAAAGTGTTTAGTCCTTGATCTAAAGATCTTTGCAAGAAATCGTTTTATTTTAAAAATAAATACTTTCAATTATTTATTAGGTACAAAATTAAATAAATTAATAATACACGGGGATTTTAAACTCTGCCAGATACAATAAATAAAGTAAGCGAATTCAGCTTTCAGCAATCTCTGCACTGCACTTTCATTCATTTCGCAGCACGTCAGCCCTTAAGTGAGCCCTCATAAAAGAGGCGAAGGCAAGTGGCTGGGAAAGGGGGTCAGTTGTCGGACCCATTCTTTGTTCACACACTGGGCGGGGGCAGGATGCTGAATTCTATTTTTGTTTTCGCTGAAAATTCGTTCCCTCTCCAAAAAGGTCAAAAGTGAAGATGGGAAAGGGAAGTGCAGTGAGCTTTTTTGGTAGTCTTTTTGCACAGCTAAAAAGAGAAGATGACTGAAGGCCTTCAACATAAACTTATTAATATTTTAGCGACATAATGTTGCTTTTGAAAAGCATAAACTGAAGCAATTTCATGTCATTTTAAATGGTCATAAAGCCGTCAGAAAAGTATCTTAATCTCGTACTGAACGAGTTTATGTTGGCGGTCTTATGACTAGAATTAGTATTATAATATAAAATAAATTGTTATAAATTGTATTGTATATTGTTTTTGAAAGTATATTTGAATTTAGACAGTAAGAGTACGTTAAATACTTTATTCATTGGTCACAGTTGACATTATTTCACAAACTAAAGAAATATTCAACGTAAAACTAGCATATTTTGATTTTTCTCTTTGTGTAAAGAAGAGAAACAGCCGGCTAATGCGATTTACATCTGCATTTGCATACTGAACGAATCTCATGATTGTGTGTGCTTTCCCCTTTGCAGGTGTGTGTGTGTGTGTTCCAATGAATATTTTATAGCATGCTTTTGGGCAAATTACCGCCCGATAAATAAAACATTAGGGGGAAAGGGGTTAAACTAGCTAGTAACAAAAAGGGTGGAAGTTGAGTGGTATTTTGTGTAACAGCAGTTATATTGATATCTTGCCCACCTATTGAGTTAAGTTGAGTGAAGTTTCTAGTTGAAGTCGTTATGTGGGGCCTCATAAAATATAGTGACCGACAGGCCAAACGTCGACACCATAAGGTCACTCTTCAAAGACCCTACATACACATTCACACGCTGCTGGCCAACTAAATTGTAATTGGATTACGTAAAAAAGAAGCAACGAAATATAGTTTTTGAGGCGGGGTCATAAGGGGTTTGTGTTGGGGGTCACTCAGAGCGGCGCCATGTCAGCGACCCAAATGTGACGTCAGTCTTGGCCAAGCCCAGCGGCAGGCAACTCAAATTGCACTCACGCTGTGCTGTATTGCAATGTCTTGCATCAGCTGGCATCCTTTGGCCGCGAATTTGCCAAACTGCCACACGCAAAGAGTAGTGAGCGAGCTCCACCATGTTTGCTGGAATGTCAGGACACTGCAAAAAAATAAATATCACTATTTATCAACTACATTCATTATTTTTGAATTTTGAAGAATTAATTTAACCATTTTAAAAATAGCTTATAGTAAGTCCTTTTGGGCTAGGTTACTACCCTCACTGTAAAAAATATCGGTAAGATAAAGCTACGGTTAAGAAAATTAGGTTGTATCTTTTAAATGTAAGAGCTAACATTTAAAGAAACACAAATTCATTGCTAAAACTTTCTAACAACTGTAACAGAATTCAGACATAGTTAAAAAACACGTCAAATAATTTACAGGAACCCAGACTTCCTGTCAAATGTTTTCCGGCTTGGCAAGATAACAACTTATTTCAAAGAGCCAACTGTCAAAGAAAAGCAATTATTTTTCGTTTGGATACATTTTAAGGCGGAGGATAGGGAAATAATTATGATAACTTTATTAATTTTCCGGTCAGCTAGCTAACAGGCACTTTAACAGTAATGGTAGAAAATTACCCGAAGACTGAAATTAAATTTAATTCCATTATCACTTCCAGTTGGAACCTTAGAATTTCAACTAGTAATATTAAACAAACTAATTATATAGTTCAAGGAATTAATGTCAAGCTAAGCTCATCTTCCAAGACTCATCTGAACACCATTTCCAAAAATGTTTCTCGCCATGCATGGCAAATGTTGTGGGCAGCGGAAATTGGAACTGAACTTTGAACTATTCGAACAACGGAGGCGTGCTCTAATTGCGTAAATTGATTGCCTGCTAGGCGCTGGCGCTTTATTTAAAATCAATCAGGGCAATCCGGGCATCCTATCGCCATCGGCATCTGCATCGCCATCGGCCATCGCAATCTTAATTACTGCCAGCCGGGCAGGCGCCACCATGGCGCTCCTCAACGCTCCTTGGCACAGCTAAGCTGCGTGCTGAGCTCCCATGTCCGATAGCAGACAATTGATGAGCGGCCATAATTAAGGCCGTAATGGTAATGGATGTGCGCCCGTCGAAGGCGTTGTCTCGAGCCATCCTCACGCCCCCAATTGGATCAAGTGTATTGGGGTTTAGCCTTGTCAAAGATTTTCCCAGTCTAAACTGTGATAAGTTGAAAACTTGAGGGGGAAAATATAATATATTAAATAAGCAAAAAGAAAATATGATTACTTCACTTTCTTTTTGAAATTTAAAGTGATTGTTAGCCTTAACAGGATGTTAAGATATGAATTTATTTATTTTAATTTTGACTAAAAAAGTATCAGTTTTTATATATTAAACTCGAAATTATTTGTACGTTTCATAAACACATCTTAAAACTGATATTCTCAGATGTTAAAGCCATATATATTGGTGTGACCTGATTATTTTTGCTTAAAAACTTTCGTTGCTTTTCTCAATTTTCAATGTATATATTCTTGATTTCCCCCAGTGTAGATAACTGTGTCCGACTTTCTAGATATATGTCATTATGTTAAAGTGTGTGTGCGTGTGACTATCCTTAAGATTCCGTGTCTCTGGTTTCTGTCTCGGTAAGAACCTTATTTGTACATTTTGTCAGTGTCTTAAGTGTCGTGTGCGTAATATTCGTAAAGCTGTCTGTACCAGTGACCTAAGATCTATAAGCCTATAATCCTATATATAATATATATATATCTATATACATATTGCTCGCTTTCTCTTTCTCCCCCCGTATATATGTGTGTGCTGCTAACTGCTCCTCAGTATTCGATTTCAAATTCAAACGGCGACCTTCGCTGAAAGTTCTCATGACCAAACTTCCGTCCACGGATAGTTTGAGCAACAGTCCAGCGCCATCATCGCCAGGTGAAGTTCCAAACCAGAAAATATATGAAAATTAAAATGAAAATTCTAGCACAGTTAGAACAAGTTTAGATCATTGCATTTGATCACTTTATCATTTTAATTAATTATTCATGATCATCTAATAATAGCAAATGGGTTTATTTATACACTTACCTATCATCAAAAGAGGATCTAAAAACTATTTTAAATAGATCATTTCGTTTATTTACTGATCATAGATCATAGATTTATCTTATGTTTAGCTTCCCTTAGACAGAAATACATCCCATTAGAAGCATGTTTAGTTTGCATTGTTTCATCGCCTTATAGATTAATATATATACCCACATCCGATCAATTATCGGTTATACAACATCCGTGGCACTTCCCCATCCATCATCTCGAATAAATCACATTATTTGGACTTGAGCGATCGGCACGATCCTAAAAATAATCATCATTTACCGATCATAAGGTTAGAATATAATTTTTTTGGCTTTCATTTACATGATCGGCACGTTCGTAATGTTCATGATTATAACCTGATCTGCACACCAAAATATAATGTGGCTAAAACTGGGCTATTTGTATGCATTTCCCATAGGCTGCCCAGAGGAACCACCCGCTCCTCCCTAGATTCAGCCCAGACCAGCCATGCGTTCCAATTTTCGTGTGACGCATTTCGCCTTTTATTTTTGTTTAGAGCTTTTGTGTTGCTGCGCTTTTTTTTTTTTGTGGCCGCGCTGTTATTGTTTTTGGCGCATTATTATCAAAACGATTTTTGCGATTGTTCGGTGCGAGAGTATTATTAATAATACTTAAAGTGCCCTGCCACTCAACTTGTGGCCGAGGACCCTGGATAAATGCCTGCCATGCTAATCATATCTTATCAGCGGCTAGTTATGACATTCATTAGAGTTTTAGAGCCAGAAAGTTTTGCACCTCGATAAGAGCTAATTTGGCCACACAATACGAAATACTAATCGGTTCGTAGGTTCTCTGATAATATAAAACCAGTCAAGGATTTCCCAAGAGAGGTTATTGAGCATTCAACGATTGACTCATTCAGGTTGTGTTGGATTTATGGAAGTCATGTTTGCCATTAATATGACAAATCAGCCGGCAAAACATTTCCTTTTATCTCCTGATAATGTTCGTTCTGATTTCAGCGATGAGTAATGTTCAAAATCTAGATATCAACTCTGCTGCACACCTGTTAGTTTCTTTTGGAGCCTCTTCTTTTCATGGCCTACATAACATCAACAGGTGCGAGATATTTTATCTATCTATGGAAGTTGCTAGGGGGGGACTTACTGGAGTGACACAGTTGTGATATCTTGGACTTTGACTTACATATTTTTGTGACATAACTATTAATTAATAGAGCTAGAACATTTTCTAATATCTATAATTTATATTTATGTTTAACACTCCAAGGAATCATGTATTTATTCTACTCTGACAGACTTAATAAATATTATTTGCATATGTTTCATCTTGGGATAGGTTAAGATGATCTTATCGTGTGAGAAAACAATTTTAAGCTTTTTTTTTTGCTGCCAAACATTTAGAAGATGAGGTCATATATCAGTGGAACTTGCTAATAACCCCACATAGATATTGTCGCGAGAGCTTCTCTCTCTCTTCGTTGGGTTTGTGTTTTGAGAGAAAAGTCAGCACTGATATCATTATCTGAAAAAAAGTACACAAAGTGTCCATGTATACACGAACTTGTACTGTGTACAATCGATAAAGTGAATCCATAAAAAGCATGGTGTAGATTGCATTGGAAACGTACTT
Source organism: Drosophila bocki (assembly GCA_008042715.1). NCBI lineage: Eukaryota > Metazoa > Arthropoda > Insecta > Diptera > Drosophilidae > Drosophila > Drosophila bocki. Next base: position 108,960 of record VNJY01007651.1, read on the forward strand.
TTAATGACCAGTTTGAGGTAGGAAGAGGGTGATTCATCGGGTACGAAGCTCATATATGAAAGATGTTTTTAAATCAGAGAAAAAGCTAAACATTTGTTAAGTTTCAGGTTATTTTTTAGCCAAGATAAACAATGATCTAACTCTATAAAGTTTTTCTAGAACAGACTTTTTGTAATTTAAGACTTTCACTTATTATTACAGTAAATGTATAAGCAAGTTAGAATTCTAAAAGAGGGACCTAAACATTTACTTATTTTAGAAATTAATTTTAATCTGAAATTTATCTATGACAACTTAATTAATTGTTAAATTTAAAGTATCTATTACTTGGGTAGAGAATAGCTCCACGAAAGAGTCTTTTAAATCTAATAAAAACCTTTTATATGTTTCAAGTGAATGTTTTACTATAATATCTATACATTTTAGAGCAATCTTTGTAGCCTTAGTAGTTCATTCTTCGGTGCTTTCACTGTTCTTTCGTACTTGCTGCCAACGCTGGCTGCGACTGAGACAGCGACTGCTGCAGAGATGATCCTCTCATTTGAAATATTTTGGCCTGGCAAGTGTTTTCTATGTTTTTCTTTCAAAAATATATGACGAGAGCCAGAGATAATTGTTTGTTAGAGTATTCCTCAGTTACTGCGCTGCGACAGCTCTGCGGCGTCGCTGCCCTGGTGCTTTTGTCATTTGCCGCGGCTGCTTGGTGCTTTTTGTTGTGTTTTTGCGCTTCGTGCGCGCGTTTCAGGCAGAGACTCAATAATATATCTCAATCAGTCGGCGAGCGGCCAGCGGACGAGCGGCAGGCAGAAAACTAAATAAAAAAATAAAATTTGAAAAAGAAAAAGAAAAGGAAACCGAAAAATTAAATAAACCTACGTAGAATGTCGGCTTCGTCTCGGAATCGGTTCTCGCATCACGCATACGCCATGTAGTGCCGCCCGTGAATGAGCAAAACACAACAAAATATGCAAAAATAAATAAGATATACTTCGGAGAGGCGCAGCTTGGAGTGTTTCGGTGGTCATGAATCTCCTACAAAGCAAGTGACAATTATTGAAACCATTATATCCCAAGGGAATTAATTAATTCCCCCACATTTTGTGGTGTGTCGTGTGTGCTGTGCATATTCAAATATCGCTGCTTCTGGCCGTTTTGGGCGGCCTTTATTTTTAGCCGAGCAATAAAAAATAATTAATAAGAATGTGAAAAGACACGAGGGCAGCGGCCGCCCGCCCAACTGGCGATGCTTAAAGTGCAAGTGCGAGGCACTTGACAATGCGAGAGAAGTCGAGATCTTGAGACCCCGAAAACCCCCAGAGAATCTCTCTCGTTCTCGGTGTATCGTTGTGAAATAAAATAAAACATATTCGTAAAATAAATAAATCGCCGCCACCTCAAGCACCCCTATGGCCCTCGGCGCACCCCTGTGCCTTCCCCAAGAGTAACATCGCACCTTGAGACATTGTTGGCGTGTGCTTTTATTTTATTTATCTCTTGTTCTTGGTTCTCTTTATGTATTTTGGATTTTACGCGCTTTTCCCGCAATGCCCTGTTGTTGTTGGGTCTCGTTTCTGGATCGTAAATATTCGATGGGGAAGAGAAAACGACTAAAGATCGATTAGATACTGCTTCTCAGAATTAAAATCATCATGTTTGCTATATATAAACACAACATCATCGCATCATACACTCAATAAAACCCCCCTCCGATACCTCCACAAACATAAACTATGATTTTCCATATTGCAGGAATCGCCAATTGGGCCTCGGACAGTCGGGATGGCAATCTGGCAGATAAGGCAAGTGAAAATAATACCCCTACTTAAAATTTGAGGAAATAAATTGTGGTTGTGTGATAAGAGAGAGCCCCGGTCCGTTGTCTAATTTAGTTATAATCGATGTGCCGACTAAGTGGGTGGGTTTTTGTGTGTGATAAAATAATAGTAAATGCCACGTGCTACGATGATATTTCAGGCATAAAAGTGACAAATATTTCACTTTTATCGGGGCAGCTAAGTAAATTATAAATGCTAATTAGATTAACAATGCGTTTCGGATTTCGCTTTATAAGCTTACTCCAAAACCCACAATTGTCGCTGAACATTTGACGCAAGCGCTTGGCAAAAAAAAAACGAAAAACTAGAAGTTATTACCAAATACTTACGGCAAATGTATTTCAAGTATATAAATATTTTCCAATGCTGCAAAGGGAGAAAGGTGTAGTTTGGTGGAAATACTAAATAGTCTTTTTTTTACATTTTAATTAATTTTTTATATATTTTTTTTATATCCAAACAGTCGGCTGCCGATGCCGCTAAGCTTAATAGAAAGGAGTCGTACAAGGCCCAAAGGAAGAACTACAGGCGAGAAAAGAAGCGAGTGGCCAGTGAGCTGATGAATTCCCTGCAGGATCCAGCGGTTATAGTTCTGGCCGATTGGCTAAAGGTGAGCAGGAAATGCTTTATACTTTATACTTAATTTATTTATATATTAATTTATTATTTTAAATATTGATTTACCTATTTTTGTTATTTATTTATGGATTTTTGTATTTTATTTTTATTTTTTTACTTAATCCTTAGGTTCGAGGAACTCTCAAGTCCTGGACCAAACTGTGGTGTGTGCTGAAACCTGGCCTGCTGCTCATTTACAAAAGCCAAAAGACGAAAAGCAACCACTGGGTGGGCACAGTTATGCTCACTTCGTGTCAGGTGATTGAGCGTCCCAGCAAAAAGGATGGCTTCTGTTTCAAGCTCTTCCATCCCCTGGAGCAGTCGATTTGGGCGCCGCGAGGCCCCGACAAGGAAACCATCGGTAAATGGAATTTATTTACAAAATTAACTTTAAATATAAATTAATAAATATATTTTACACTTACAGGAGCCGTTGTACAGCCTTTGCCAACCGCTTACCTGATCTTTCGGGCTCCCAGCCAGGCGGCTGGCAAATGCTGGATGGACGCCCTGGAGCTGTCCCTGAGATGTTCTGCTTTACTGTTGCGCTCTAACAGCAGCACGGGAACAGTACCCTCGGCCAGCTATGTGGGCGAACCGTTGCCAGTGTCGCATGAGACGCAATGGTCGGAGGCGGACTACGAGAAGCACTTCAACGATCAGGGTAAGTGGGCACAGTTCCTGACCCTGCCGCCGGCCGATGCAGAGTTCTCGCGCTCCGACACCTGCCTGATGTCGAATGGCCCCCGGGCACCGACTCCCCTGCTGCAGCAGCTCTACAGCAGCGCCGTTAGCAACTGGGAGCGGACCAAGCGACTGCCGCGTTTCGGGCAACTAGCCCAGCAGCGAAAGACCTCGTACAGTGATGCCTCCAGTGCGGAGCAGGGCCTGGTGACGCGCCAGCGAAAGCGTCGCCATTTGAGTCCCATGAGCAAGTCCATCTCCCTGGGAGCCGCACTGTGCCACAGCAGCTCCAGTGAGGAGGATGATGACGATGACGACGACGTCGGCGACTACGGTCATAGCCAGAGAAGTTTGCGGCCCGTTAGTGCTCCGCCCGATTGTCTGGTGCTGCCGCGCTTCCGTCTGAATGTCAAGGGTGAAAATGCCGCCCCTCCCAACTTTGTTGTCGTTTTTAGTTTGTTGTTCCGATCATTATTAATGGGAAATCCACATGGGAAAGCAGTAAAATATTTATATATTTTTATTCAATCTTATTGTGGTTTTCCCACTTTTAAGTTGAAGCTAGAGATCATCACCATGTTCATCAGACATCGCAGTAGCTTTGGAACTTAGTGTTCAAAATTCAAGTAATATCATAGCTTTGGCCTAAGGGAGCTTCCCAAGCTATTCGCCTCCTTTACGCATTGTTGATCTTTGTGCCGCTGTATTCGCCCTGGATCTTGATCCCCAGATGGCGTAGTCAGGCTGCTAGAATAACGTCCGTGGTCTGCTCAATATGCTGACTTGGACTGACTTATCTCATCGCTGTGATTCCCTTTTACAGATCTGGACGCTGATAGCCAGAATGAAGCACCCAATGCGCTTTTGTCTGGCCTGGAGTCAGAATCAGAATCGGATCCGGCAGAGCCGGTGCAGGAGGATAACATGGAGCAAGAATGTGTAGAGACAACCTATGTGCCCTTCACCGAGGAGGAGTTTGGCGAGGTGAGTGAACAATTTTACAAGGAAATCGATACTATATTGTGTCGATATTTAACCCAAAGACCAATCCATCGATGTTTTAAATCGTGTAAATCGATATTCGATATATTGAACTGTGTTAAATGGATTTAAACTTTTAATTATTATTGTTGGAAATCAAATTTAAAAGGTTATGAAAATAGAATCGATTAAAATTTATTTCTGATAATTTTTCGATAATAGATATATTTTAACGTTCTGTGCGATATTTTTCGATATTTTAAAAATATTGTTTTGTATCGAAATTTAACTCAAAAACCAATAAATCAATATTGTGTTTAATCAAAAATACCCTAAACTTATGATTATCATTGTTATAAATATTTATAAAAAGGTTTTAAAAAAGAAACCGATACAAAAATTACTTTAACACACTTGATAACTTTTGATAACTTTTCGATAATAGATATATTTCAACGTTATATGTGATATTTTTCGATAATTTAAGGATCAAGATTTCACACAATATCTTCAAAGTCCACAGTTTATATAAAACGTTGATTTCCATTATATTCAGCGCGATATATTTGTCGATATACATAAAATATCGGATTTTTTATCTCGATATACATACTTACATCCCTTACAACTCCCATAACTTAAGCATTCTTAAATTCTTGTGTATTTCCAGCAAGGGGAACAGGTAGAGGAGTTGGCGGAGGAGAACAAGAGCCTAATTTGGTGCATTGTCAAGCAGGTGCGACCGGGAATGGACCTGAGCAAGGTGGTGCTGCCCACGTTCATCCTGGAGCCGCGCTCGTTTCTGGACAAGCTATCAGATTCATACTATCACGCGGACTTGCTATCCAAGTGGGTCTTATCTTCACCTGTCCCTTGGAATTTTTTAGTAAAACCAATTTCGTTTCCATCACAGGGCCGTGCAGGAGGACGATGCGTTTACGCGCATGAAGCTAGTCGTGCAATGGTACCTGTCCAGCTTCTACAAGAAGCCCAAGGGCTTGAAGAAGCCCTATAATCCGATATTGGGCGAGCGGTTCCGATGCTTCTGGCAGCATCCCAGCGGCAGCCGAACCTTTTACATTGCGGAACAGGTCTCACACCATCCGCCCGTGTCCGCCTTTTATGTGACGAACCGCGAGGACGGCTTCAGCATTACCTGCTCCATCCTGGCGAAATCGAAGTTCTACGGCAACAGCACCTCGGCGGTGCTCGAGGGCGCTGCCACGATGACGTTGCTGCCGCGCGGTGAGTGCTATACGGCGACCACGCCCTATGCCCACTGCAAGGGCATCCTGATGGGCACGCTCTCCATGGAGCTGGGCGGTAAGATAAACATCGAGTGCGAGAACACCGGTTACAGGACGGAGCTGGAGTTCAAACTGAAGCCGTTCCTTGGCGGCGCCGATGCCACCAATGTTGTTGTGGGAAAGATCAAAATGGGCAAGGAGACCCTGGCCACCATCAGTGGTCACTGGGACAAGGAGTGCCGGATAAAGGACTCAAAGACGGGAGAGGAATCGTTGCTGTTTAGGGCGGATGCCGAGATGCGTTCCAAGCGCTTAACACGCCACTTGGTGCCGCTCGCGTCACAGGAGCCCTTCGAGTCGCAGCTTTTGTGGCAGCAAGTCTCCGATGCGATTGCGCGCGAGGATCAGGTGGCCGCCACCGAGGAGAAGACTAAATTGGAGGAGCACCAGCGAGCAAAGGCCAAGGAGCGGGCCAGTACCGAATCCACCCATACGCCTGATCTTTTTGAGTTGGACAGCTACGGCCAGTGGATGTACAAGTACGCCGATCTGCGGCCCTGGGACCCGCGCAACGATGTGCGCCAATATGAATGCCAGTTCAAGGTACTCACCCAGACGCGGCACAAATCGGTTCCCATTGTACATGGCACCGATGGGATTCATCCCCTGCGTAGCTCCCTCGAAAAGCTATCGCGCAATCAAAGACAATCACATGTTATGGCGGGTGGCTCCACGGCGGCCAAGGCTAAGAACAAGAGCCTGGTGCTGGCACCTCGCGACACCAACTCGGACTCCAGCCAGTCGCCCCAGGGAGTAGTTAAGCGCAGCTCGTCCAGTGCCATTAAGCAGTGAGTATATATTTGTTTACAATACGGATGGTTGAAAATATCGGTGTATCGGTATTGTATTGATATTTAAGACGAAGTTCGATATATACGTTGCGATATATGATCGATAAATCGATATTCTGGTTAATATATTGAAATTTATGGGAAATATTTTCAATGATATCAATATTTTAAGTTTAAATTCCCTATTATTTGATATTCTAAATTCGATTATGGCAAACTTAAGGATATATTCGATAGGATAAGCTTTTTGTTGATATATCGAACCAATATCCGTCAAGTTAATAGCATATTTTTTAATGTTTTTGTTTATATAAATAGTTTAAGGTTAAATTAAATTCAAATTGATTACATTTTTAAAATATACTCCGTATTATCAAAATTGTAAGATTAAATTCAATATAATTCGATATTTAAAATTTCGATAAGCATATATTCGATATACGATTTTTGTCGATATATTATTTTAGACCTTCCTCTCGATATACATCGATTATTTACATCCAGATGAGTGAAAAGTTTATTAATTATCTCTTGTGCTTTTTCCTTTCAGACTCACCTTGGCCGTGGACCAGGTGAACCGAGTTCTAGAGGTGCATTCGCGGCAGCTGAACGAGATTAGCCAGCGGCTGGAACGCATGCAGTACGCACCGCCGCATAGTCACACAAGTGTTCATTCGCATCACATGCTCGGCGGCGGTGTCTCGCAGTCGACGGTGGTCAAGTCGGTGATTTACGCTTTGGTTGGGCTGGTCGTTAGCTTGATCCTGCGCTGGCTGTTCAAGTAGAGCTGCGGTGGAGTGGAGTCAGTGGGTATTAGGCTTAAGATAAACCTTTGGTCAACCTATAGAAGACATATATACACACCCTAGAGTACAGAAAAGTATTGCTTTTTACTGTATTGTACATTTTCTGTCACATGGCGAACAAGTAAGAGATCTTGATCTGGATCTTGAACGAGGAGCGTGGCCATAAAGAATCACCAACTCCATGTACATAGGAATATAAGTGTTTGTCGTGCGTAAGTCCTGAAAAATCCAAGTCTCCCCCAAAGGCAGACAACGTCCAAGTGCAAGTATCTTTTCCATATATCCCTTTCCCCTGTTTAGGTTAGGATATCGATCGGATTAATATATATAAATATACAAATACACGCACGTTCGCCTAAATGCAGCACCAGATTTCGTCAAAAATTCCATTTAAACCGATGCTACGACTATTTTTAGCTAGTTCGCCTTTCCGTTTCCCTTCTTTAGGCATGTACCATTACTTGACACGATTTATACTAGTTAATAAATAAATGAACAATGCTCGAGAGGCTCTCTGCCAACCCAAAACAAAATAAAGCAAAAAAAATGAACACGCAGTGCAACACACCCTAGAGATTAAATACAAGAAAGTGCTTATAGTAATTACTTTTAGTATCTCGTATACACACAATCCCCTTTTTATCCTCCTTTCCCTTCAAAAAACCTGCAAACTTGATAAACAACGCTGTCCTTAACAAGAACTTTTAATAAATTCCCCTTTTTCAAATCAAATTCAAGTGTGTTTTCTTTGACTTGCTAAGGGTTTGGGGATTGATAAATTACAGATATATGGTAAAAGAAAAATTTAAATAAAAAACCAATTAAATAATAAAAATAGTTAAATAAGTAATATAGGTTTGAAATATTTATAATTCCCATAAAATGATTTACATCTGCTTTGGTAGAACAATGAAATCCTGAGTGTTTGTGGTTAATTCGAAGCAAAACGGGCCACTTTTCAAATAAAATTGTTGTGGCGAATCGACTAAAGTAAGCTTAGCAAATTAAATACCATATAATAATACGAATTTTAAACAATTTAGTGTTAAATAATGTATTAAAGAATATTTAGAGGTATAGGAGTTATAGGGAATCTACCAAGGGCCCTCTGTCCACAGAATCATCCATTATCAAAAAAATATTTTGCATTCCTTAAAGGATAAGTATACCGAGGTACTCACGTGAAGTTTTTATTTTTAAAATTTTGTTCCTTATTTTTATCAAAATTGAAAGTCAAAAGCCCGAATTTTGAATAAAAAAATATGGTAATGTAAACACCATATTCCCTCAAATTGATCAAATTATAAAGAATATAGCATATTCTAAAACAAATTTCAAAATATTCTAATGCGAATTCGATAGAAAACGTTCTTTTAATTTACCTAATACCTAAAATTTAGTTTTAAAAAATTCTTTATATTTTAAAGTCAAATAAAAAACGTTTTTAAGATCAATCGATAAATAATAGATTAAAATTAATTGCAATAAAACCTTTCATCGCGTTTTGCTGAAATTAGTGCTTGAACTGGTTTTTGAAACAGTGCGAAAAGTTTTTTGTGTCGCGTGCCAATGCTTTACATTTTTGTAATTATTTTGAAAACAAAAAATTGCCCAAAATGGATCTTAACACCAATTACATATAGTACGAACCAAGAGCTATAGGTTTTAAATTTTGTAAACTAAAATTTATTACCCTAGTTCGAACCATGTATAGAAGGATATTTTTGTGGTTTCACCAGAGAATCATACAAAATAAACAATACATATTTAATTTTCAAAACATTCTCAAGATTTCCCTTATGGAAAATCCTTCCTTTTATAAAACATCATATTATTTGTATTTAATTGTTTTCCTTTTGCATGTTTTATTGTTGTTTTAGCTCTTCGCTTCGCTTACATTTACAAGTAGTTTATATATATATTTTTTTTTATATATACTATATATTCTCTACAACATTTACGATCTCGATCTCGGTCAATTCAATTATAGTAGCTGGTTTTACTCGTTTTCTTCTCTCCTCCTTGATCATCGCCTCACTTAATATAGGGACTACCTCTTGTCTCTCCGTTTTCTAAGTATTATTTTTTGTTCTATAAGCAACCCGGTTTCGTTTTTTTTTTCTCCTTGTATTCCTTCGTTCTTTAAATGTATTATTGATTATTATTTATGTGCGATCGCGCCTTTGCTCCGCTTGTAGTCATGTGAGTAGAAGATGCTGCTAAATATGCGCTAAGAGTACACTTATATAAATAGGTTGTTTTGTTTTTTTTCGGTTTCGGGGCGGGGATTACACACAGTTTTTCTTGTTGTTGTAGTATAGCAATAACTAGTTTTTAATTTTTTAATTAATTTACTTTACTTTGCTGGCGGGCTTAACATTTAACACGACGAGAAAAGCTGGAGAGAAGCCGATACTCGGAACTAATAGGCTGGGGGACTGGGAAAACAGTGGCAGATGGGGGGATATAGGCGGAAGGTAATCCTTAGGCAATTCCAAACCATTTTGATTTTTTAAAGTTTTAACTAACAATAAATAATATGAGAATAACGAGTGCGCTTTTTTTTTTGTATAAAGAACAAATATCAAAGTCTTTTAGAACAGTTTTCCTCAGTGTATATTTATAAAGTTAATATACAAAGAAAATAGTTAAGGTTTCTGTTGCCAGCTCTGATAAAAAGTAAAGTAAAAATTAAAATATATTAATAATAATTAAAAAGTATTTATATAAAAGAAGTTTAACTCTTTTAAGGTGGCCTAAGTCATGTGTAAAGTGTATACGATTTTTATTTATCAGAGCTAGAAAATTATAACCTATACAACTTGTATAATTTACAAGGAAAATGTATAATTTGTTATCGAGTTTCATCAGAAATCAGAGCTAATGTTAGGCTTAGATTTAAATGGCTTAGAAGGGTCTAAAGATTACGCTCCTCGAGCATCGATCCTACACTAGGATAGCAGTAGAGTTTAGGCTTAAACACACACCCTGTATCATCATCGTCATCATCATAATCATCATAATCATTCGTGGCTTATGCGAATACGATTTTAGCCTTAATTTACAATTGGACACGCATGTGGATCGGCTCTCTACGCGATATATAGTTACATACAATTGCGCTCTGCACAGCAGGTAAATAACACTTTCGAGTATATATATTTAAATATAGTATTCATGTAATCATCGTATTCGTATGCCGTATATGCGATCTATAACTGTGTTGTGTATGTGCTATGTGGCATGCATATTGCACTATTCCTTCTCAATGGCTGCTTGACTGGCTGGCGATCTGGAGTTTTTTTTTTTGGGCCTAGCAGGTGTGCACCCTCAGGTGATTCTGCAGCGTACTCTTCTGCCGGAACTGCTTGGGGCAGTAGGAACAGTTGTAGGGCTTTTCCCCGGTATGGATCTTCATGTGATTATTCAGCGTGGCCACCTGCCGGAAGTTGACCTCACAGATCTTGCACTTGTACGGCTTTTCGCCCGTGTGCGTCTTGATGTGATTGACCAGGGTGCTCTGCTGCGAGAAGAATCGCTGGCAAACGCTGCAGCCGAACGGCCTATCCGGATTGTCGCCCTTCAGCATATTGATGTTGCCCACAATGGTCATGCGGCCCGGCGGTGATCCTCCTCCTCCTCCTCCGCTTCCGCTCGGCTGGAAGTGCTCAACCTTGGTGACGGCCGCCGCTGTTGCCACCACCGAACTGACCGTGGTGCTGCCATCGAGGAAATGCAGTAGCGGATGATGGTCCAGCTGGATAATGTTCGGCGTGTTGCCATGCAGGTTGTTCGGCAACAGTCCAGTCGTCAGCTGCTGGGTCCCGGGCGCCAAAGTTGGGGGCATGGAGTGATCCACTGCAGGTGGTGGTTGTTGTCGGTCAATTGGATTGTTGGATTTGATGATTGGGATGACGGAATTAGCATGCGTACACAGAGATTTAAATAAAAGCTTCGTTAGGGAAGAGCGTTAATAATCAATGCACACAGTGATAAACAGAAAGCGGCTCATTGGTAGGGCGAACACACAAGCGGCTCACCTGTGGCTGTTACGGGGCCTCCGCCGCCGCTTCCTGCTGATCCTCCGGGTCCTCCAGCTCCTGCTCCACCGCCACCGCCGGCTATCTGATGCGTATGCGTCTTCAGGTGGTTGGTGAGGGTGCTCTGCTGGCGGAACTGCATGTGGCAGTAGGAACACGTGTACGGCTTGTCGCCCGTGTGGATCTTCTTGTGGTTGGCCAGTGTCGCCAGCTGGCTAAAGGACTTGTCGCACGTCTCGCACTTGTAGGGCTTGGGATCGATGTGGGTCCGCTCATGGTTGTGCAGCGTGGTCAGCTGCGGAAAGCGGCGCTTGCAGACGCTGCACTGATACGGCTTCACCAGCTCCTCGGCCGCCGGAGAGCTATAGCTGCCGGAGTACAGGGTCTTTGAGATTTGGACGCGCTGATGCTGCTGCTGCTGGTAGACCTGCATCTGCGACTTTCGATGCTTGCCGCTGCCCGGCTGCGGCTGATAGTTCAGCAGGGATGTGGGCGTACTGGACTCCGCCGCTGCTCGAGAACAAATGGAAACGAGAGAAGGAGTCTAATTAGAGCCTCTAACTGGATGCCACACACACTCACCCTTGTGCGTCTTGATGTGGTTTATCAGCGTACTCTGCTGGCGAAAGTCCTTGGCGCAAATGTTGCAGGTGAATGGCTTCTCGCCGGTGTGGATCTTCACGTGGTTGGTCAGCGTCGAGATCTGGCGGAAGGCCTTGTCGCAGTGCTTGCACTTGTAGGGCCGTTCGTCCGTGTGGATCTTCATGTGGTTGCGTAACGTGGTCAGTTGCCGGAACTTGTTCTTACACACGTGGCACTGCTTCTTCTTGCGCGGATCGTCCACCACCACCTCCTCCTCGCTGATCACGCTCTGCACTTCCTGTTTCATGGGCGAAATGGGCGTATGATTGCCCGCACCTCCGTTGCCGCCGCCGCCACTATTCGCCGTGGTCGTGGAGATGTCCAGCAGATGGACCAGCGGGTGCTGTGGATGGAGCATTGCCTGGTGGGTGGGATGCTGGATGGCCTGCACCGCGGTTAATTGATGCAGGGCGAACGGGCTCTGCTGCAGGCTGGCCAGCGTCGTGGGCTGTTGCAGGCCAGCTCCACCGCCACCGCCCCCTCCTCCACCACCGCCTCCTCCTGCACCGCCGCCGCCGCCACCATGAGAGGCTGGCAGTTGGTAGTGCTGGTAGTTGGCCATGGCTGCTGTGGCGGCAGTCGCATGGTTCAGATGCATGGTGCTGCGAGGTATTCGAGATTAAGTCTTAGCGCGGCACTATTGTCTGCCCATCAGCGTTATACAATGGCAGCCACGGCAGGCCCACAGCCATTCCCCGCCACTCCACTCCGCTCCGCTCCACTCTCCACTCTCTCTCCGCGGGCTCTCCCCTGGTTTGTTATTTTAGCTGTCTGCGCCGTGCTTCGCCTTCTTCTTCTGTGTACCACTGCTGCTGCCTCCGCCTCTTCTTCTTCCTCTGCGCCTCTGCTCCGCCACCACACGCTGCTTCCACGTATGTAGCCTGGGGAATGCCCGAATGCTCGCCCACTTTGTCGCGCACGGTCCAACGCACTGTTTGCACCGATTACCCCGTAGATTGCGGCGCTTTCTTGGCGATTTCAGCACTTTTTCCAGGCCACGCTCTTTTTGTATCCGTATCCTTATCAAAACAAAAATGACTGGCGTGGTTTTCCAGGGCTGGGCGAACGGGCAGAGCTGCAAGGCAGCAGCACATCGAGTAATCGGGGCAAAAGTGGTGCGCCAGGGCTGCGTGTCAGAGTGTGTATCGGAGGGTGCGCCGATAACAGCTATCGAGTAATCGTTGCACTCAGTGGTGGGCATCTAGCTATTTCAGCAGAATACGGCGGCTTTTGAGTAAATAAAATAAATTTGACTCTGAAATAACAAATATATGTTATTTTTAACTATTATATTTTTACACAAAGAAATTCACTTACAATTAGTTATTTTATAGCTATATTAATTTTCACAAAAATGAATTAATTTTCAACCAGCTATTTTATAGCTATAGATAATATTCCAATTGGATGTTATCGAAAGTTGACCAGCACTAGTAGCACGACGTGAACGAAAACAAATAACCAAAACAACGGGGGTTTTTAATATAATTCGCAGCTCCTCCACTTATTATCCGAGGGCAAGGATCAATCCAATTATGAGCGACAGTGGGAAAACTAAGGATGAGGTGAAGCCTGCGCCGGCGAAGGCCTCCAATGCCTCCTCCAGTGACGAAGAAGAGGGCGGCGAAGGTTCGTAGCAAACCCACGGCGTTTGCTGTCAGTAAATTAACCTTTTTTTTCTGTTTGCTTTGATTTCCAGACAGTGCCACAATGGATATGATTCGTCGCTTTTTCTCCCACACCCTAAATCTTGGTGGCTCCACAACAGACACCAAAGCAGAGCCCAAGCTGGAGAAGGTGAGCAGTTTACCATAAATGATTATATATTATATTTATCAGAGATCTCTGATTTCTAGGTAATACCTGACCTGTCGTTCGAGGGCTTAGCCAGCCATTGGAGCGACCAGGGCTTCCGGAAGATCGTGACTATGGTGGGAGCTGGCATTTCCACCTGTGGGTTTGCTTAAACCACTTAGCATTATCCTAGAATGACTCTCGTCTTTCTCTTTAGCCGCTGGGATTCCGGACTTTCGGTCACCGGGCTCTGGGCTGTACAGCAACCTGAAAAAGTACAATCTGCCACATCCCACGGCCATCTTCGATCTGGACTACTTTGAGGAGAATCCCACTCCGTTCTTCGCCCTGGCCAAGGAGCTGTACCCCGGCTCGTTTATCCCCACACCGGCTCACTATTTTGTACGACTGCTGCACGACAAGGGCCTGCTGAAGCGTCACTATACCCAGAACATCGACACTTTGGACAGGCTGACGGGTCTGCCCGACGACAAGATCATAGAGGCGCACGGCAGCTTCCACACCAACCATTGTCTGAAGTGCCGGAAAGAGTATGACATGGCCTGGATGAAGGCGGAGATCTTTGCAGATCGCTTGCCCACCTGCACCAAAAAGGATTGCAAGGGCGTGGTCAAGCCGGACATTGTATTCTTTGGCGAGAACCTGCCGCCCAGGTTTTACACGTGTCCAGATGAGGATTTCAAAGATTGTGATCTTCTGATTATAATGGGCACTTCACTGGAAGTACAGCCATTTGCGTCACTTGTCCAGCGACCGGGACCACGATGTGTGCGGCTGCTAATCAATCGGGATGCCGTGGGCCAGGCCAGCTTTGTGCCCTGGATGGATCCGCATGAGCGATCGCTGCTCTACAACAAGTCCAACAACACGAGGGATGTGGCCTTTCTGGGCGACTGCGATGCCGGGGTCCTGGCTCTGGCCAAAGCTCTAGGCTGGGAAGATGAGCTGCAGAAGCTAATTACAAATGAAAAGAGAAAACTAAACGCGAAGGAGCAACAGCAGCCGCAGGACAAAGAGAAACCGCATTCGGATGCGGCTTCCGGCAAGAAGGATGCCTCGCTGTAGTCCTCCCCTCCCTCCTGGGATTAGTTAGTACAATTCCTAGTTAATTTGTAGTTGAAGAGTGCAATTTGTGTACATGGCTATAACGTGTATGAAAAAAAAACCTGACAATGGACTGGACAATGACATGTGTGCAGGCAGTCCTGGCTAAATCCGTTCGCTTCATTTCGCCTCCGTTTTTGCTCTGCTCCGTTTCCGGCTTTCAATTATTCAAGTGCCATTTGTGAGCCATTAGCGTGTCCTCTTTGGCCGGGGCCACCACCAACCACCGTAAACCGCAAAAACTGATTGAGTTGCTCTGCCGTTTCCGGCGCACAAAAAGCAGAAACCGCCAACAAAGGTTAACTCTCTCGACATGTTTCTGTTTCCAGTTCGGTTTCTGCTCGCACTGATCCGGGCTCTGGTGATTCTGGGTGATGATACCGATTCTGTTACAGTTGAACCCGGCGAGCTCCCTTCAGGAAATCATCAACCGCCGTTGTGGGCGTGGCATGTGGCAATCCTAACTGCCTGTTTGTGTGGCTTCCACAGATGTTGCTGCTGCTGTTGTTGCTGCATCAACTTAATGACTCACAATCTGTCCGGCACACAAACACACGGCCAAAGCGAATGATACACACACACACGGCACAGTCGGTAATGAAGCTTCTGCGGTGAATTGGCCAATAGAAAATACGTTCGGGGCTGCACTAATTAAAACCAAGCCCCGAACCAGGCCACCAGCGACCAGGGCGACCTACTGCCGGCGCAGAGAAGCGGATATTGTTAATCGTTGACAAGGATGATGGGGGGGAGGCGAACGATGGTGTTGGGTGGCGGATGAAGGCCGTCTCCCTGCCTGTCAACTTGACTCCAGCCTTCGGTGCGGATGCATTAGGAAATCAAATGCAGCCACGGAAATATTGATAGCCACGCTATTTGTTGCAGTTGCAGTTGCAATTTCACTGGCTGTTGCACCAGAACTTTGGCAATTAAACCTAATGGCCTAAGATCTTGTCTATTTGCAATTTTCCACCGGGTGTTTCCATCTCAGCGAGGAGGTTTCCTGCACTGTACAAAATTCAAGTTTAATTAAATTTTAACTCTTACAAGTTTTGATTTATTATAGAAAAGTTTGACGAAGATACCAATACTATTTGCGGTTTTTTTTTTCGATAATTATCGATCCTATCGCGTTTGTATCGACAAATATTACTTATTTAAAGAATTATTGGAGATTATTAAAAAACATGATCTTAAAAAAACTTTTTAACTAGACGATGAATGGTTTATAAGGCGAATCGAGACGATTTGCTGGGGCTTTTATTTCTCTAAAATATTATTATCAACTCAAAAGAAAGTGTATATAAGTTAATATAATAGCCCTTGCCCTGCTTAAACTTAAATCTTAAATTATTATCCCCACTTTGTTTCAGTGTCTATGGGCGTCACTCACTCAAAATTGACTCAAGTTGGCTCAATATTAACTTGACTCTCGCATCCTTCGTCCGACCCTCCTCCGACCTATGTGGGAACGCCATTAAGTGCACTCCATACACACGCCATTGAGGAAGCTGTGGAAACCGATGGCTCGGGGTTCAGAGGGGCAGGTCATCATATTTGTGTGAACATGTTTCATATTTGTAATCAAAATGCGATGTTTTCCCTCCGCCCTACTCCCACCTCCCACCTCCCACCACCCACCACCAACCGCCAAGCACTCTAAGCCTGTTCATCAATGGCATTGAAAGAAAGGCCATGGAGGATGAGGCGAATGAGGGGGGTTGTACTGATGAAATCGTGGACATTCCTCCGATGTCATCAGCGACAGCTGCTCTCGCGCTTTGATATTGAATTCTTGACATGATTGTGTGGCGCACAGCTTGCCCTGGAATTGATTGAGCCCCCAAAACACACACACACACACAGTTTTAAGGCAAGTATTAGTCCCTACCGCAAATAACTCAGGCGGGGGCTAATAAAGCAGGAATCTCCATCTTCATCGCCATCCACTTAACCATCGATTGTTTAGGCGCCACAACCCACAAACCTATTTAATGGACGTTTATTCTAAAATATATTCGTTGTTATCGCAGCATAAACTGAATCTTTATGAATATTTTATTATTGCCTTAATAAAAAGAGAAGCAGAGGGAGAGCCCCGGAACAACGGCTGCCAAATGCCGTTCTCAAAACGCAATTTGTGTCAATAAATGTGGGGACCGTGTGAGCCAAGTGAGTGTGGGGTTTACATACAGCCAAGGTCGGAATAATAATAATCCTTATGGGGAAAATTAAATAAGATAATTATTTACATTTTAATAAAAAAAAAATGTATAAAGTGTATTGTCTTAATTCTTATTAATATGTAAATTATGAAGTGTTATAGCTTGTATAATAATAATAAATATTTTGTCTTAAGTCAAATAATTATTATAATTTGTCTTAGGTTACTATGAAATAAATCAGATAAATGATGATAAACATTAAAATGACAGTTTCTAAAAATTTGTTTTATCATTCCTCGGAGGAAGAAAACCCTTTAGCATCGCTCCACTTATGTTGCACTATAATTCTCAACAAAGATTTCTGCAAACTTTTGGTAATGCTTGTTTTGACTTAACTTAAAGATTAGTCAGCATGTCAAACTGATGAAAAAATGGTGACATCAATCTTAAAAAGAAGTTCTATTTTAAATAACAAGTTAATAGGTAAAGTTTATAATTTATCAAACATTTTTACTAATACATAGTAATAAATAATAAATAATATTTGTACTGCAAAAATATTTTTTTACTTCAATTTAGTTTAAATATTTATGAAAAATAGCAATCTTAAAAGCCTACAAATTATTATGAAGCTTAAAAATGTAATGAAAAATTGGTTAAAAAAATAAAATAAATTATTTTGCAGGAAAAATATATGAATTTTTGTTATTACTAAAACTTATTTCTAATAGTGACGAAAAACACAATTCTTAAAATCAAAAAACTAGTAAATAAATAAATAAATACCTTAAATATATAGTTACAAATATTTCTTTACATTCAGTTACCCAAATGTAATTTTATTAATGCTGAGAAGCACAATTCCAATAATATCTAATACCCAAGTTAGTTTTCCCAGCATTCATTATTAGAAAATAAAAATAAAACAAGTACGTAGAGCTTGTTAGAAAAATGTAGGAAACTGAAAGAATATACTATTGTACAATATGCCCGCAGCTGTAAGTGATGGCTGCTCATGTTTCTGTTCACATATAGCATCCCAGAAGCCCAGTATCCCAGCATCCGAGCTCCCGAGCTCGTAGCATAATCGTCATAATCATTTTATGTGCATGTCGTATAGCATACTTCTGTGCGCATAAATTTTTATTCACGTCTTTGTCAACACACACAATGCTCCGAAAACGATTGAGTGGGTTATACCACGCCCCCTCGCCCACGCTCACACCCAGCCACATACATACACTTCATATGCAAAATTAAAGTGCGATTTGAAATGCTGCTTGCCGCACAGAGCCAAATTGGCGGTTTTCGTGGCACCAAATGAGCTGCGGTGGTGCTCGCCTGTTTGTTATAAAATAAATTTCCTCTGCGGTCTCCAGCATGCCCCGGGATTGATGTCGATATGATGAACAATAAACGGCAGACGGCGAGAGCGAGAGCGAGCGGTTGCCAAAATAGAATTATTCCATTTTCCAAAATCTTACCGTGGGGCGAAAAACAAAACGAGTTTAGGGATTGTCATTAACGAAGTGTAACGAATTGGAAAACCAAATAATTCGCATTGATTTCGATGGTTTTTTGGGGACCGCAGGATGCATTGATTTGGCCATGGCCAACGGGCACCAACATGGCCAATTGATTGGCCAAAGCCAATCTTCAATGAATAAATGAACGGATGTGGACGAGGTGGTGGTCGGTCAGGTGCATTGTCGAATGCATTTAATTGTGGCCCAGCAGCAGGCTACGCATCTCTACGACAAAAGGATTTTCCTAGGGACAAAACGCAAAACCCTGGTAGCTGGAAAAACTTCTCAAAGAGAGAGGGAAACCGAGACAGAGTGAGAGAGGAAAATAATTTAGCCAAAATGGTTGGCAGTTATTGTGCCAGCGCATCCCCTTTTTCTCCATTTTTGCATCTCGTTGTGCTTCTCTCGGCCAGTTTCGATTTGGTTTGGCCATCGGTTTTTGTGGTTAATTGAAATTTTTCATTTGTCCCGTTTTTGGCGCGCCGCCTCGACGGCTTTAAATGCATTTTGAATTGTTAGTTCTAAGCCCCCGGGCAATTCCCGGGCGAGTTCACAGCCTGCGCCAAACAAATATGCAATAAATTTCAAAAAGCACAACGGCGAACGGCAACAAAACTCTTTTCTGTCACTGGATTATGTAATTGCCATATATATATCTATATATACTCTTGCATATATTTAAATTCATATAGATAACACTGGACTCGGGCAGCTGGCAACGGAATCGATTTGGAAAAACAATTATCAATATTTAATTCGTTGGCGGTTTTTGTGGTCGCCAAATGCTAATGAAATATGGAAATCTGTTTAGGCTTAAAGTAAATAAAACCACTCTCGTCCTCGTCCTTGTCCTAGTCCTCTCTTGGCCAAGTCAAGGCATTAGGGATGCAGTTTTGGTTGCCAAATTAAATTCGTTTAATTAAAGTTATAATTTTCACACAACATAATGGGCACAAATAAACGCAAAAGAAAATCCCATTTAGAGCGTAAAAGAAACTTGCATTCGCCGAAACATTTCCTCAGCCTGTTTCCTTCGTTTCACCTTGTTTCACCTGGCAGGATGTGCCTTCTAGCCTTATCGTCCTGGCCCACCGGGTCCGACATTGGTAATTTAGAGAAAATTCTGGTTGCCAACAATAAGGAGGGGCAGAGGTACAAGTATTTTGTACTCGTTACTTGTATTGCCTTTTCGATTTGCACTTTACACGCTTTCATTACACTTCGTTTCCGTTGCCGGGAAAACGGAGGCGGTGGAAAATAGAGAGGACGAGAAGGAAAAATGGAAATACTTGACCCGAAACCGTTGCATTGTTAGCATTTAAACTGTTTCTTTGCCGTTGCGCTTCACTTGAACTGCACACTCGAGAGATACGGATACAGCGGAGCTTCCTTGAGATGCATTATTTACATTTGGAATAGAAAAAGCAAACGATTTGCTGAAATCCCTACAGATTTATGCTAAACAATGTTTCTACGAAAGGAAAGAAATCGATAACAAACTATGAAATCGATTTAATTAGATTTTTATTATTCCCTTTATTTTTTATATCTTAAAAATTTTTGAAAATCCCATAAAAATATAGTTAAAAGCAGCAACCAATGTATCGATTTATCGCTTATTTATCGATTTATGTATCGACCTTCACGATAAATCTCGATAAAGTATCGATATATCTGCCATTACTAACTTAACTATTTGAAACCCCAAGCATAAAAAAATATAATAAATGACAATAAAAATTAAAAGTATGATTTATTAGCTAAAACCCATATTTATATTTTTTATTTTCCTGTGGTAGTTTGGGGTCCAAGACATAGAAGTTCTACTGTAGTTGCCATTGGCAAGTGGCAAGTGAATGGGCGGTATTATCTAAATACCCAAGGGCTACATTTTGCAGCTGCAGCCTCATAATCATCGACAGCCGAATCATCGCAACGAGCACTCATCTTAACGCCAGTGGAAATGATTGCTACCCCAGGAAATGCCACCATCTCTACAGCCCCACCTCCCTTTTCCTCCCTCCTATAGCGCGCTGCAGCTTTTCTGGCAGCAAACCGACATGCTGCCTTGACACTTTAAGCTGCAATTTCGTTAAAATATTTCCAATCGATTTCGTTGGTTTATCGCCAAGTTTATTTCCACTTGCTTGTTGTTTGCCAGTCGCTGTGCACTCCTTACATCCATGCTTCCTACTCTCCTTTCGAGCAGTTTCCTTTTCCACTCTGCCAGATCTTACGGAAATGAAATGTGTTTCTATTTTAGTTTCACAAACTTGCATTTTTTCTTCGTTTATGCGTGAGTGTATGTGTGCATTTACGCGCTCTAGTGTTTGCCTCGGAACTCCAAGGAATGGTTCACGTAAGTACAGGAAAAAAAAATCATGAAAGAAAACACGGGGCAGGAAGGCAGTCTCTTCAGTTTATTTACAAATCAGGGAAAAATTGCAATTTTCAATGCCCCCGAAAATGGGCAAACACAAATATGAGGAAAGCAAGCATACCAGGGGGCGGTGTGTGGCCTCGTCGACCAAATGGCAAATATTTGCACAAACTTTCGAGAGTCCCCGCCACTCGACTCGTCGTCGCATTTCTGCAGTAGTGGCAATCTGCATAATTGTGCGAGGCAACCAAATGTTGTTTCCACCTAGCCCAGGACCCACAAATGAGCACAATTTCAAGGACAACGACTAATACAGTTGTTGTTGCAAGGACTGTCCTTGCTAATTACCATGCAAATATTTACACATTTCCATGCATTGACAGAGGAATCTTGCTGAGCTTGTCGGATGCTTGTCAGATACCGTCAGATGTCACAAAGTGTTATCAAGCATACGCAATGTGTGCCGGGCAGTTGATGAGCTGTGCATAATTGTTTCTGACTCTTCCATTGACAGACAATCCTCCTACGCCTACGCCTCCTGCTCCTCGGCAGGTGACAGTTTGTGATTGTGATTGTATTACTTTCCAAGGGAATAATTCGGAATTAATCAAATATGGTAAGAATCTAATTAAATAAATTTATTCGTTACATTTAATATGCAAGTGTGTCTAAACAGTGTTTGAATACAGCTACATTGTTTATAAGTACTAAATAATTTATTTAAAAATGAAGTAAATGCATTTAAAGTTAGATCAATTATATTTCAAACCAATATTAAGGTTTATTTTTGCGTTCTCAAGCTTATTTACACAAAATAATATTGTTTTTCTTGTAATATACTGTATTTTTAAGTTATATAAGCACAAAAGTAATTTATTTAAGGCCAAGAAAAAACTAAAAATTGCATTATCTTGGGAATTTATTAAGTAATATTAAGTATACGCAATGTTGGCTTAAAACTAAATGAAAAAAGAGAAAGTAATATGCATAAATGGCTAAATCTTAATCTTTTTAGAGATAAATATATCTATGTTTTTTTTTTAAATTT
The DNA here is from genome assembly GCA_008042715.1 of Drosophila bocki. Classification (NCBI taxonomy): domain Eukaryota; kingdom Metazoa; phylum Arthropoda; class Insecta; order Diptera; family Drosophilidae; genus Drosophila; species Drosophila bocki. The sequence continues at coordinate 130,702 of VNJY01007651.1, forward strand.
TAACTTAAATATTTTTATTTTATATATACACAAATTACAAATGTTTTTCCTTGTATGTCTTTTGTTTTTCGACAAAAAAACACAACAATACTTTAATTGTAAAAAAACATAGTTCTTAATCGATCAATTAAATAAGCTTGTATCCATTTTATCATGAGAATTTAACAAAAATTAAAAAAGTGTGAAAATTATGTGTGTAAATGTTTAATTTCTCAATTAATATTAAGTATACGCAACGTTAACTTTTAATTAAAAGAGAAGTGAAAAAGTTAATTTGCATAAATGCCTAAATCTTACTTCCATTATATTTAAGTACACTTATGATTGTCTAATTTTGTTGCCAAATTTTTGCCACTTTATTGATTTTAAGCTTTAGCCACTTAATGAATTTGTAGACAAAAGCTTTAGCTTTGCTTTGGCCTATTAAATTCCCTTTAATTTGTTTCTGATTCAGCAGCAAATATTGATCACGACAATAACAACAATAAGTGCCATTGCCATCGCATTGTTAGGCTTTTCTCGCAGAAAATGAAACAAGTGAAAGTCGTGAAAAGGGAAAACTCATTTGCATGGCTTATTCCCTTTACTGCTGCCACCAACGTCCCCAGCTGCCATCAGCCATAATGAAGTGGCACGATTTACGCCGAAGCCTTCGTGTTTTCATTGTTTAGTTGGCTGCCAAGGACTTCAAGGACATTGCTGCATATTGCGGGCACAGCGATAAAAGTAGTTGATTTTCATCGATTAAAAAAATTAATATATATATATATATCGACATTTTCTACATTGTTTAAAACTTTTTGTGATTTATGAATTTTTCAGCTTTTGTTAAATAGATTTTCTTAAATACATAATCTCTGTTTTTATTATATAAAATTTATTTTTAATTTTCCTTCTTTAATTTGTAGATTTCTTTTAATAAATCAAACAGGGGCCAAAAAAATATTTTTTTTTTCTATATTTACCATTTACTTTTCCAGTGTTATATTTTTTTGCTATTCATTAATGCAGCTCCCAGCCTTGATTGCTCTTGCTGTTGTTATTATTATTATTTATATGTAAATGGATGGGCAAATATGTATGTTTGTGTGTGTTGGCTTTACAGACATATAATTTGGCTTTAACTTCAGAGGCAATTTAAAGTTTTTGCCGAGTTCTTTTTTTCCGTCAGGGGAAACACTTTTCATTAGCATGCAAGTGCAATTCGGTCTAGGCAAATTGCCCGCCAGCAGGCACCAGATGAAAGCATAACACAAAACTCTAAGCCGCAGCCGGCAAAAAGGAAAAGAATTTCAAAAAAGAATTCAAAAAACAAAAAAACTTTAGCTAAAAATGCTCTACGCACTCACTCACACTCACACGGACTCGCATACGCCCGTAAAGCTTCTCAGTTTTTGGCCATATGTTGCCACTGCCACTTGTGCCTGCTTGTGGGCCACATTGCGGTCGGTTTGCTGGTCAGTTTGCCTGCGGTTCTTGTCTCCCCACCCCCCGCTGGGTGTGCGTGGCATGGCGTGGCGTGTGTCAGGTGTGTAAATTCCATTTCTGTGGACAGACACGCAGGCAGACAAACACGTAATCGCACAAATCTGCATCAGGGCCCCTGATTAGTAGTTTGAAAATACCATTTGCATTTGTTATTCTTTCACGCATAATTTTTTAAATACTTAAAATATAATCAGAAAATGAAGGGATTCAAAATTATGATGCATTCGTAGTATATATTAAGCCAGAAAAAAGTGTAAAAAATGAACACCTGGCAGGTAGCGATTTACCTGTACAAGCACAAACCAAACCTCCGTTTTTTAGTTTCTTTAACAATTTATGAAAGTATCTATCATTTAAAGGAAAAACAATGCCCTTTTTTTAATGGCTTTTGTGTAATATTAACCGAAAGTCAACCAATTTACCAATTTTTATTGTGTGATAGAAAAAAAACGAAACAAAGTTCACTTTGAATGCTCATTTTTTCTAAAAAAAAAAAATTATTTTGCTTAAAAATTCGGAATCCTTGGAATATTCTGTCTGATTTGTAACGTTTAAAACGTTTTTGCGAACATGACGTTTCCCATTTTTGCAACGCTATTTGTTTGGCAGGCGCTACTGTCCGTCAAGAACCTAACGAGCAAAGTAATTGAAGCAACGATCACCAAGGAAAATTCAAAGGAGAGGAAGTCCTAATCCCACAAATTTCAATAATTACAAATGATCTTTCATTTTAATTTAAGGGGATTCAGTTCCCCGATTTGGCCAGTTTCTTGGTGGAAACTATGACCAGTTACCATTCAAAGTTACGAAAAGTTAAAGCTCCTTTAAATTAAATTAAAATGTCTATCGAGTCCATGTATATAAATTGGAGGGCCATTCCTGGGGGACCTTTCAGAACATCCAGTTAAGCTGGCAATAGACACCAATTCGAGCAGCCAATAACAGAGATGACTAGCAACTGCTCATCTGAATCGTATTTTAAAAAGAAAATGAGAGAAGCTTTAAACTGCCCAGTGATCAAATTTAACGTCCTCTATGCCTCGTCTCATTCTGAGCTAGAAACCACGACTGATCCTCTAGCTGAGAAACCAACTACTAAAGTCAAACCCCAAATTAACAAATGCCGGATATCTATCTATTATATAAAAATAAGTCAGGTTTTCCATCCGGATCCTACTACTCCAGAACGCACGAACCGATTTCCACGGTTTTGCATTCGTTGGAAAGGTCTCCAAATTCGTGATAGCGTGATAGAAAAGCGGGAAAGTCATTTTTGCATAAAGCGCCATCACTGACACATAGCATGCCATATTTCTGTACACAGTTTATTTTATGAGACAAACCGAAATTGTGTTAAATTTTGTGAAATTGAAAAAAAGAGTCAAAAAATAAGTTTTTCGTTTCCAAACATTTCAATTGGAAGCCAGCATTTGTCTTTAAGGTGATAAGTTAAATTATGTGGACTTGATGTTAAATTAATCACTCTGCCCATAGTCCTTGATCAAGACCAATCCAGAATTCCCCGGATAGTTCACCAACGCTTTGATCCAAGTATTTCTGAAATAAGTCGAAACTACCATCGAATCGCTGCAGAAGTACTATCCAATCGGGACCAGCAGTGGGAATATTCTCAGCTATTGCCGGCCTGTCTTCGTCCCCGATTTTAATTAATTTAATATTGGCCACTTTCGAATGGTTTAGTAAAACAAATGGTGCATCTGAGCCTTGGGAATTTGTAGCATTTGAGGCAAACTTAGTGTCCTCTTCTTCGGACTTGACCTCATATACATATTTCAGCGGTTTTTTTCAAGAATAATTGCAACAGAGAAGGTGGTAAGTTGAACTGTGTAAATTAAAAGAAGAAATAAAAATAAAAACTAAAAACCAATAAGTAAAATAAAATAAACAATAAATAAAATAAAAATAAATAAAATAAAAATAAAACACCTTTCAGGTAAAGAGCGTAGAATTGAATGTGCAATCCAATGCAAGGGAGCTGCTTTTTATACGAAAGCTGACTGAAGAAAAGTGACAGAAATGCCAAGGCAAGCTGATCGAAAACAGCTTATACTAGAGATTTTTCGTAAAGGTTGAAATTTCATTTATATTATATTATGTTTTCTTCAACATAAACAAATGTTTTTATAAATGGTACAATCATTTCTATCAAACAAGTAAAAACAAAAATAGATACGCATTTTTTAAAACCTTTTTTATATGTAGTATATAAAGGAGTTGATTTCAAGTATCGATATTCTGACAGTGTTTATGCGATGCGAATTCATGGATTCATTTTAATAAATGAAATCTGTCAAAATGTGTGTGCAAATAAATTAAATGTAATTTAAATTAAATGCATTCGGGGACACAAGGATGTTAATTGGACTCTGTTTAAATTATGATCATAATAATAATTGCAATAAATTAAATCAATAATTCATGAATTCCAAAGCGTATTAGAGAAGTTAAAACTGATAGATATAAATATGTGTATGTAAGTATACCGTTAAATAACCAAATCTAAAAAATATTCTATTTTCATAACTTGACTTTGCTTGAATACACCCAGTAAAACTTTAATCACTTTGTCGAAACTATATAGCCTTGTTCAGTTTATGGCCAACTCTCAAAAGCATTTGAGAAGATAAATATCGTTTCATGGATTTTTAATGCCATTGACTTTCGAGTAACTCCGACAGAGGGAACCAACACCGCTAGAGTGTTTAATTGCCCTTTAGTGCCGAGCCATAGTTACCCATGTGTGTGTTCCTTTTTTTTTTTTGCTCCCCTCGTTTTGGGGAGTTCCCAGCAGGTTGTCGGAGCAATAAAATCGCCGCCTGCTGTGCACTGAAATGACCAGGACCCACAGCCTCCTCGTCCTCCATTGTGGGATGCCGTGCCTGTGTCTCCAGCTGGTTCTGCTTTGGCTCGCCAGGAGCAAATCCTTTAATCTGTCTTTCAATTTCAAATAACCCAATGGTTAAGCACTTGCAACACTCACACATTCACTCCGACGACAGCCTGGCTGGGTCTGGGCTGTCTCGCCTGTCCGCTTGTGTTTTCACATCGGCAGCGGCAACGGCGACAGCGATGTCCTGCGTCCTGGATCCTGCGTCCTTAACCCCTCTTACAGCCGCCGGAATCTGCTGGCAGACCAATTGAATTGTTTCAATTGACACTTGGCCCGGTCCCTGGCTTCATTTCTGTCGACTATCTCTGGACCTTTAGCTCCTCTCTTTTTGGGGGCTTTGTTCGCATTCATAATGAAAGTCAGTCGTTTGGCGGCATTGCCATTGTTGCCGCTAATTTGTGGTAACACTAATTGGCCCAGAGCCAGCGGTTAAGCCAGATCACTGGGCGAAAAATCAGAGTCTTGAGTGCTTGAATTGGGATTAATTCTTAAGATACTAAAAGGTTTCAGTTGCTTTCTAAAAAAACTTAAACAATACATAAGTTTTATTATATGTTCTAAGGCCGCGCGCACACTACGAGCGGAAAGCGGAGCTGACGGCTGAGCTTATCAGCGAGCTTATCCGCGGAGAGCTTATCAGCGAGCTGAGCTTTTTGCAGCCGCGCACACTGCGAGCTGAAGCTGACGCTGAATTGTTATGAGAAATTAATTGTTTTTCAAGCAAAACAAACATTTTTTAATTCTTCAATATATAAAAAAAAAAACAGTTATTGCGATGACCTATTTATTTAGATCATCATGTCATTTAAATTTTCGAAATC